>JAGFMF010011643.1:6412593-6530791 GCA_019455555.1 Galemys pyrenaicus | reverse complement strand
TTATTCAGCAATCAGAAATGAGAAACTAGGGGCATTTATAGAAACATGGATGGAACTAGAAGGAATTATACTCAGTGAAACAAGTCAGAAGGCAAGAGATAAATATCGGATGGCTCCACTATTAGGAGGAATATGAAAGAACAACAACAACAATAAAGAATAAGCTCAAGGAATTGGGCAATTATAACCAAAAGTAAACAACAACAACAACAACCTAATAAGACCAAAAAGCCAGGATAAACCAAAGGGACCATGGGGGGGGGAGGGGAAGGGGGGAGGGCAAAGACGGGGAAGAGGCACAAGGGACTGAGGTGATGGTGCACGGGTGAAATGGTGGTGGGTACTCCCTGGCGACTACAAATGATGTCAAATATAACTAATAAAAAAAAAAACCTGAAAGAAAGAAATTTGTATTGTTTTCAGAAAATGCCATGGATAAGATGGGTAATTTGGATAGTAATTTCCTTCTTAAACCATATTTAATAATCGCTGGCAAAATTGCATTCAAAATATCATCTGAATTACTTCCCCAAATTACTTTTAGACAGATGGTATTTACCTAAACTCTCATATATCATTTTAAAGTTCAGTAACAAATATCAGATGGGTATT
Organism: Galemys pyrenaicus; assembly: GCA_019455555.1. Taxonomy (NCBI): domain Eukaryota; kingdom Metazoa; phylum Chordata; class Mammalia; order Eulipotyphla; family Talpidae; genus Galemys; species Galemys pyrenaicus. The sequence goes on along the minus strand of JAGFMF010011643.1, from coordinate 6,530,179 downwards.
TCAAATATTCAACAATGCATTTAATAAATTAAAGTTTTAAAAATATTTGCTATTATTACTAGCATATATATGATGTCTATGGCCAGCAGTTATATATAAAATAAGATACAGATTTGCTGCTGATTTCCAAATTTCAGTGTTATTTTCTATTTAAAATGCGTGAGGTTAAAATAATTTTTGTAGATTTTTCCCCTTCACTTTCAAGCAATTAACTCCATTACTATAGCTAATGTATGATTGTTTATCAGCTCCTTCAGATGCACATATTTTTCATATACGCTTACTACAACCATAATATGCCTTTGAAATTTTATGTCAAGTAAATTTCTAATTAGTTCAGAAGAAATGCAGAGAGATACCATGCAGGTCTATTTTTATTTGTGCAAGTCCCTCACATCATTGACTTAGGTCTTTCACCTATAAATTGAGGATATTATCTATTGTCAAACCTTATTATAAACATGAGCCTTATTATAAACATTATAAACTTTTAAAGTATCAATAGGAATATAAAAATGTTGTACTAGATATACAACTGAACAAGAGATATATTTTGTGGGATCAAGTGAACTTGATTTATATATTGATTCAGGATTCATTCTACCAGTCATTCCCTGACTGATCTCCAACTTATAACAATGGTAGATAGCATTTATGAAAACTCTTAGCCAACTCTATGGCAAAAAGTACCCTGGGAATAAAATCTATCTCTATAAATGGCTATAAAGTGTAATCTATTGATCTTAAATATCAACATTTCTTTAAGAGCCCTACAAGAAAGACAAAATTGAGAAAACCTTTAGTTATCAATCACTGCAAAAAGATGAAATACATGACATATGCCACATTTCAGATGAGTAAATTCTCTTTAATTACTCTAAACCTGGGTCATATTTTCACCATGGTATAAAATACAAGCCATACATTCAGTCATTCACAAGGAACATTTGTTTTCTACCAGGAATAATACTAAGTTCTGAAGATAAAGCAACAAATAAGAAAGCAATGTCCATGATCTGTTTCTACTTATACCCTTCAGGGAGCAGACAGAAAAGAAAGAAAACCTAACACATATAGACAGCATCCTATTATGGTGTTATTTTGAAAAAAGCAAATTATGGAAATATGAGTAGCTTTCCCATAGAAAGGACTCCATAATTTGCAATAGAGTGAGCACAGGAGAGTATTTGGAGAAGTGACATTTTGCTGAGCTGGAATGATCTGGAAAAAATCGCAGAAAGAATGGAATAGTAAATACAAAGGTCCTATGGCAGTAAGAAGGATGTGTGTTGGGTCAGTGTAGGTCAGTGGTATGAATGGTGAGAAAGGCAGGTGAGAATAAGTCAAATAGAGCTCGATTCACATTTCATGGATTTCTACTCAGCACCAGCAGAGCCAGGAGTACAGGGTCTGAATCAAAATGCTGAGGACTGCATTTCTACCCCATAACTCAATGGCTGTCAGATCGTGGCTTACTCTCTCTCTAACTTTGTGCCTTCGTGTATAAAATAGACAAAATGATAGCATTTATTTAATATGACCACAGTGAGAGTACATTAATTTATGCAAGTGAAGGACTTAAAATGGTGAGTAGTCACACTAAGGATAGGACGAATACTGATGTCAGTTCATTGGTGGTGGAAATGGTAGTGGTGTTCATTCTCCTCCTGCTCAGGAATTCTCCTTTCTTTAAAAACTTTTTTATTATATATTTTTTACACTATTCTTCATTTTTGTACAGTATATATTTCTCATCCCCATGGTGATAAAAATTTTTTTAAACTACATCAGAGGGTAGAAGGGGGTAAAAAAACCCCTCAGCATAGGGCAAAAAAGAGGAAGGGAAAAGAAAAACGACATGCATTAAGTTGTAAGGTCCTGACTGAGATGTGTCGCCGGCCTTCTCACATACTGCTCAACTGTCATCACAGCCCCTCAGTGAAACAACCGAGAATTATCTACACTTTACAAATTAGGAGACTGAGAGTCAAATGTGAAGTTACCACCCAAAGTCCAAAATATTCTATCGGTAGAGTTAGTACGCAAACCAGAGATGATGGAAAGGAGGATGGTAGGTGGGAGGGGAAAGGAAAGAGGAAAAGAAGATAGGGAGGATTTTGTAAAACTGGAGGGGGAAAATTATAGAACTTGCTGTGAAACAACAAACAGAAATTTACATAGAAAACTGACAAACAGAGCATTCTGACACATTTTAAGAAACACCCAGAAATACAGACTAAGAAAAACCTATTGTCTTCCTGTTTTAGTTCCCAAAGTACTTCATTCATTCTGGCAGCTGGCTTTTGTTTTCTGACTTAAGAGTAAGCTAGCTTCTGAAATGAAGGAAAATGTTCAAGGCTATAGAACCCATGAATCACGGCATTTTCCCCACTGCAACAATAAAAGACCTATCATGTCTGGAATATATTCTTCTGCAATTTAAGTTAAATTCCTCATAATTATTATCTTAGAATTCCTTAAACATCTAAAATTCAATTGAAAACACACTGGAACATCTACCAAAAAAAAAAATCAATTGACATAGAAAATTTTAAAAAGAAAGAAAACAAGAATCCAAAATATTTCCTTATCTCCTATTTTACCAAATGCTCAAGATACTAGTTACTAATACCTGTTCTGAATCTTCTAAGTTGACAATGCAATCTCTCCTAGGTCAAGGAAAGGACTACCTGAGGCTCATATTTAATCATGCAGGCAGCACTATGAAGATAAATATCATCTTCCCATTTACTATGTTCTAAAAAGTTATAATTATACAGAGATTTAATAACTTCTCCAGATATCCACAGCAAACCAGAGCCCTTTATCTACCCTAAAGCATATTACCCTTAGAACCTGCCATAAAAATCAAACCACTACTTAAAATTAAATAATATCTAACCACAATCTTGCAACCTGATGAATATTAATTCATTGTAAAACCTAGAGAATTTAGCAATGACATTTTATTTTTATTCTAAATTCAAAAACTATGTTTTCAATAAAGCTTTTAAAACATCAGTGTTAATTTTTTACCACTTTTTCATCTGGAAAATAAGCCAAGAAATTATGCCCTTGATGACCAGAATGTTGAGAAATCAATGAAAGATGGATGACAAATAAGACCAATGTAAACAGAAAATCACAGTGCAAGGTAGACTTTTACAATGGGAGAAAGATGCCCATGAGTCAAACCCAAAAGTTGTAAGCAAGAGTTTGAAGGGTTTATGCTCATTAAAATAAGTCAGAAGGTAAAAGAAAAATACCGGATAGTCTCACTTATAGGAGGAATATAAGGGATCAAGAAAAAATAATTCAAATCAACAAGAGCAAAAAACAAAAAAGAAACACAACAAAATGAAATGAAAATAAATAGACAACTACAATGTAAAGAGCACAAGGGACTGAGGTGATGGTGCACGGGTGAAATGGTGGTGGGAACCCACTGGGGAAAACAAATGATGTCAAATGCAATTAAATACAATAAAAAAAGAAAAAAAAATAAAATGTAAAAAATAAAAAAAAAGAAAATAAATAGACAACTACAAATCAGAGACATTCTGCACGGAAGAGGAAGGGAGTAGAATCAAGGCAGGGACAGGAAGAGCACAAGGGACTATGGTGACGGTGCACGGGTGAATTGGCAGTGCAAATTTAATGGGGGCTACACCTAGAAAAGAAAGCAAACATTGTAAGGAAAAAAATAAATAAATATAACTATTTTTAAAAGTTGTAAGTATGGAGTGCAAAAGTAAAACTTGGGACCCTAATCGGGAGATACTTATTCCCAACTTATTTCAATGATTAACTCCTAGGAGAAAAAGAGATTGGGAACAAGGTGGTACCAGGGGAATTTTATTTTACCTCAATTGTCTGACTTCTTTACAATGTTATTATTCTCCATATACTTATATAACTAAAAATAATTAAAGAATAAAAGAACAATTATAAAGTACTCGTTGTGTTATAGAAATTGAGGCATGAAAGAACTATTTGAGACTGTCAGTACATGAAAATACCTACATCTGAGAATCTTTGTGCCTGAGCTTAATCTTATTATATATTCCAAGGCAAATATTCTTATTTCCTGACTTACATCTACATTATCATTTTGGCACAGAGGAAATGCATCATTTTCTCCCATTTTATCACACTGAAACTGTAAGTCACTAAATTGCTCCCCAACACAGGTACCGGAGGAAGTCTGACTCAATAAAAACAAACATTTCTTGCTTCAATTATTTAGCATCATGGATGTTGTTTTTAAAAATGCCAGAAAAAAACATTTAATTATGCCACATATTTCCATAAAACTTTCTTTGATGTAACCTTACAAAAGGCCTATTTGCACACTTTATCAACATCACCAGAATTCCATTTGGAAGATGCATTTAACTATTCAAACTACATAAAAGTGAGTGACTCACACACACAGCCAAAGAAGTTTTGTGCACGTCAGAAGGGTTATTTTCAGAAACCTAAATAATAGAATTCTGTGTAAGTCAATAGGAAGTGGGCAATACTTTTTTTTTTTTTTTTTTGTAAATCTACAGTGGGGGCTGACTGGAAATGAATGGTAAAGTAATGATTCATTAAAAATGAGCAAGTCTGGTCAAGGAAAATAGCACACTTTGTAGAAAACATCTATTTCTACTTTCAGTGAAAATGGAATAATAAGGATTAGAATTACCTTCCCATCTAAAATACCAACAGTCAAAATATAGGGAGCATTGTTTTCAAGACAAAATATTAAATAACAAAGAAAAGATCGCTGGGTAATGATAAACTGATAAGGTGAGTCCATGCATAATTCTACTTATTGGGTAGAGATCTTTGGCAGTCCATAGGGCAGGGAGGTGGAGTCAAAGCAGATACCAGGGATTCTGTGAGTTGAAGAGATGAAGCTGAGAATCCAGGTCGACTAAGGTAAGAGCATTGGAGAATGGAAAGCTGTGAAGAGAAAAGCTCTGAACATCTTTACAGGACCTCTCATGGGTGTTCACTTAAGAAATGATCAGATCAGGAATGTAACAAAACCACCTCAGACAGAAGAAAGAACCTATGAAGGTTTTAAACAATGATGGCCAGCACTTTACACAGTACCTGTTCCTATTCATCAAGTATCAAGGGGAGTAAACAAAGGGTTTTGTTTAAATAGTGGAAAGTAGTTAATAGTAAATGGAACATTGCAATAGTCTAAAAAACCAGAAAAGCAAGACCCAGAAGGACTTAACAGTTTTTCAGTTACTTGTGTCGAGAACAAAGTCAAAATATTGAAATAGAAAAATATCTAGCACCTACTAGTAATGTAACATTCACGGTCTAGTATTTTATTTAAATAAATAAATACCAAATTTAAAGAAAAATAATAAAATGCAATACATAATAGGGAGATAAAACAATAAATTGAAACTTAGTCAGAACTGATATAAGATGTTAAAATTACCATGCAAGGATATTAAAACAGTTTTGAGAACTATATTACATGTGTTTAAAAGTTAGCTGGTGACATAGAGGATATAAAAAAGATTTAATCACATTTTCAGAAATAAAAATTACAACATGTAAAATGACAAATCTCCCGATGAAGAAGCCAGCAAGCTCAAATGACTTCAGTGTTGAATTGGACCAAATAGTCTAAGAAGAAATTATGTACATCACTTACAGAATATTAAAAGAAAATTGAATGACTTTACTCTTTTTATGAGGCCAGTTACATCCCTATGCTAAAATCATACAAAATCATGAGAAAGAAAATCAAGATTAATAACCTTCATCAATATAGATGCCAGCTTGGAAACAAAATTTCAGCAAACTGAATCCATTATAAATACAAAGAATAATATAGCAAGTGAGGGCTATCAAGAAATGAATGAGTGGTTTTATCTTTTAAAAGTTAACCATTTTAATTCATCATTATATCAAAGTAAATGAAAAATCTTAAGATTTTTTTCAGTAGTAGAGAACCCTTTACAAAATCCACCATACATTTCTGATAAACATTCTTAGCAAAATGAGAGCCTTCTTAATTAAATATAGGACATCTATGAAATACCAATACAATCATGAAAAACTACATGCTTTGCCTGTAAGATTAGGAACAAAATACGGGTATCTTTTACCACTACTACTGAATATTGCCTTTAAAATTCTCACTGTTGACATAAGTCAAGGCAGGTAGATAGGAGACAACAGCATGATTGTAGAAATGCCAGTAGTAATCTATAAAAAGTTATAACTGATAAACTTTGCAAAATTATGCACCTCAAGACCAATATACAGAAATCAATTTCATCTCTTTCTACTGGCAAAAGATAACTGAAAATTGAAATGAAGAAATCACATAGAAATATGGGATATGTAGGTATAAATATGAAAATGTGAGACTTGCACAATAAAAACTACAAATATCATTGAAAGAAATTAAAGAACTAACTAAATAAATGGAGAGCTATACCATGGTCATGGACCAGATAACTAAATATTTCTTAAATGATAAATTTTCATCAAATTTATCTACATATTCAACATAAATTCAGTTAGCATACAAATTACTCTATAAATTGACAAAATGATTATAAAATTCCAGACTCTAAGCTGACTTACATAGGAGATCACCAGGCTGAACCAATTAAGTGGATCTTAAGACTTATGCTTGGACCAAATAAGGATAAAGGAGAGGAATAAGAACAATAATAATAATAATAACAATAAAGACACAAAAACCAAAAATGAAAAGACAAGGACAAATTGGGGACACTTGGTGGAGAGAGGGGAAGGGGAGGGTTGAGGGCAGAAGGGCGCATGGGGACTGAGGTGATGGTGCACTGGTGATATGGTGATGGGGAATACATGGGGGTTACAATTTATGTCAAATATATATATATAAATTTTTAAAAAATGAAAAAAATATGGATAATCAGAAAAAAAGAAAGACTTATGCTTGGAAATTAATTACATGGCTTCCCTTCCATTTCATTATTACAAAGCAAGACAAATGTTCCAGTCTTATAGCAATGTGGCAGGAAGATAATTTTTCAAAAGAGAGGGCCTAAATAAGGAAGTCAGATAGGTGGAGACAAGAAATATTTTGACAGTAATACAACTTTCCATTGTACTAGAACGCCCTCTTGCTTGGTTCAAGACATTTTATATAGTATTCTAATTGAACTCCTATCTTGCCTCCAGAGATGAATAGATCACTATGGATGAGCCCTCAGAACTGAGGTATTGTTTTTTTTATTATTGTTGTTGTTGTTTTATTTAAAGGTTCTGAATTAAATAAATCAAGGATCTCACCATATGAAACTATTAGGTTCCCAAAACTTACTAGAGAATCCCAAATCTTCAGAGAAGACACAGTTCCAATATTATATTTGGATATGATCAGGGTGAAGATGATCAGGCTTTAGAAATTTTTGAACCAGAATTTCCCAAAAGTAAGAGCTTTTTAGAGCTATCCTGGTACAAACATTGGCTGCATTGCCTCTGTACTCTGGCTGACCTTATGCTACCAGGACCCTGCCAAGTCCTGTGCTGCACCCATGGCTCAGGCCCACCTGGTTCTGGAGGCAGTTTTGATTTTCTTCACCTGCTTGACCCAAACCAGAACTTGCTACAATATAAACATTTTGAAAATCTACTAAATCAACGATACCTTTCAGATTCCAAGAATTTAGTGGACGAAAAGGGAGAAAAGAAAAGGTGTGTAGCCAAGTTTGACTTTTTACAAAATGGTCAGTTATATAAAGTTGCAAGATATTTTCATTTCTTATGACTATTTAGTTCTCAAGGTCATTCAGCTGAAAATTTTTAGTTATGTAATATTCAACTTTTTAATGGCAAAAATAATTTTCAGCTCCTGAAAGAATTTTCCTTTGATTCTCCTTCTCACTTTACTTATTCTACTGGTAAAGCACTATCTTGTCTTCTGCCATGCTATAGCCAGATGTGGTGTACAGAGGTTTACTTAAAGTTTATTTACAAGTCTGAGTCCATCCTCAGCCCCCACTGTGTGCTCCCCACAATAGACTGTTCCCTCCTGGGAACAGACCACATAGGCTACTACTCTGAGTACCCAGCCTTTTATAGATTTCACATACTTTCAAGGTATTCAAAAATATGAGAAGAATAAATTATTTTATGGCATAAACACTGCTTCTCTGTACCACATAAAATGAGGTCTTTTATTTAGGAAAATGGTTCTTAATCTCTATTCGTCTTCTTAACATGCCACTACTGAGTTAAACAGGATTATATCATGTTATATTTTTCATACTATAAGCTATCAAGTAAATTCTGATCTCTATCACAACATTGTCCAAGACAGGATCATTAAATACAGGAAATTTACATATATTCACTGAACTCACTACTACTTGTTGAAGTTTTACTAAGTTTAACAGTAACAATATAGTTACCAAGTGACGTTCCATAAATTTTAATTCTGTGTTATAAAAAAAGATAGAAAATTATAAAAATGTCAATTTTTATCACTTATAGAGTAATTAAGTTATAAGTGATCTGATTGGGTCTAGAAATGCAAATCCCAACCATGGCTGAAGGTAATTAAAGTTTCCTCAGAGAAATATCAATTAGTCAAAAATATAAAGTAGATTACGCTAGAATTTCAGGTCATTTTAAGCATGTGACTTTGAGTTGAGAGGAAGCCCTGCTCATATTTAAATATCTAATGCTTCCAAATGAGTTACTTTATCTGAGTTGGGCTTCCTAGAATCAAAGGCTGAGATTCTCACATCTGTGATTTCTTGATGGAGGCAAGCAGGAAAAAAATGGGATTGAGTGAAATAGGATAAAGATGTGGTATAGAGATCAGCCTGATCCTTGGAGAGATCTGGAACATGTTCCATTTAGGGATAAGAGAAAAGTACCTTCTTAAATATCTATCATCGCCTGTGATGGCACCCCTATGTATGGATACAATATAACATTCCAGGCATCTCAAGGGTGAAATTCAACAGCAACATACATAACAGTTGGGGGCTAGGTGCACCCACTTAGTGAAAGGAACAGGCAGGGCACCAAACATCTGCTCTTATGAAATTTCTACGTTCATTCTGCCTATCAGATTTACTTACAAGTAAGGAATTATCAACAATCTAAATCTCAAAGAAACATCTAAATGAAATAGAACTTTAAAATTGTTTTTATTATAGAAGATATAAAAAAATTTAAGTATTTAGAAGAAACACATAAAGATCTCATAAGTATCAAAGTTGAGTATCAACTAAATGCTAGCTTGTTTTATCTATACTTTAGTCACTGACCTCACTCCCACTACCCAGACTAATTTGAAGAAAATCTCAAACATATCATTCTATCATTAAAAAAAACAATGTATTTTGAAGGACTTATGATGAAAGGTTAACTTTTTATGTTATAATAAACAGAAACTCAAGTTACAGAAATCTTATAAAATGTTATCTCAATTACTCTCTGTATATTTATATATAAATACATATATGTATATACATGGTATGTGCACACACATACATACACACACCTATCTATCTATCTATCTATCTATCTATCTATCTATCTATCTATCTATCTATCTATCTATCTATCTATCTATCTGTCTGTCTGTCTGTCTGTCTGTCTGTCTGTCTGTCTGTCTGTCTATCTATCTATCTACCTACCTACCTGTCCATCCATCCACCTATCTAGTACCAAAATTTTTTAAAGTATGATTATCTGAGTTTATATTTTTTCAAACTTTTTATGATTAATATGTACTTCATATTCAGTGTTCAAATATTCTAACAAAAATAAATAACTATGCCCCAGTAAAGCTTTTAAAAATAAAATAGTTATCTTAAAAAAGTGCTTCACTTTCTTTTTTTTTTGAGATGATCTAAGTTTATTTTTTTATTATTATCTTTTTCATTATATATATTTGACATAAATTGTAATCCCCATGTATTCCCCATCACCATATCACCAGTGCACCATCACCTCAGTCCCCCGTGCTCCCATCTTAAAGCCAACTTCTGATATAGGTTATGTTATGGATAATTTCATCAAAGCAGATCTTGATTTAACCAAACTGGTCTGGGGGAGTTGTAGAAATTTTCTGAGGCACTTAAGAACAGATCAGACCTGGAAACTCCCTGTGTCCCTTTGTGCCTGCTCAGTCTGATACAGCCAGTTAAGAAAGGCAGTGCCTTTCCTAATGTTGAAGTGTCCCAGTTATCTCAGAGGAGGGAAAGACAATTCTACATTACAAAACAGTTATTACAAACCCTTTAAATACTTCTAAACATGGATTATTACTGAAGACAAATGCTGCTGGTCTCCTGGAGCAATCCATACAAGAGTAATTGGAGTGATTTTTATGTCCTCTGGAAGCCTTGAAACAGGTGTAACTTGGAAACCTACACTTAGTATTTCCAGAAAACCAACCACATCTGCCCAAATCAGAACCCAAGGGGGGAAGGGAGTGTTACACATTGCTCATTTTGCAAATTCTTGGATTTATTCACAAAATCTCTCCAATGTGTCTTGAAGAACTATTTTTATGTAATTGTGGGGGAAAAATAAATGAACAAAGGAAAAATAAGAATAGCAAGGACTCCGCTTTCTGATTCTATCTTGCAACTGAATAAGCCTTTGACTTCACCACACGCACACAATTTCACACAACCTCATGATTCATATTTTACAGTATGAAAATGAGGGAAATATTAGGACTAATTACTAATAATTTGGGAACATAAAGAAATGGAAACATTCATATTTCTGTCAAGGTGGATTTATGCTTACTCAACAAATCTCCTTTCCATGGTGGAGTTAAAGGACTAGGACTTCATGAAATAGCAGGTCTCATGTCACTTGCACCCAGTCGATGAGAGTCAATGATATATTTGTGTCGCTCAAATGCAGACGGTACATTGATAGAGAATGCCAATAAAGAAATGCAATTTCTCTTTCACATACTTTCAGGTGAATCAGTGATTCTTGAAAAGACTTTGGGATAAAAGCAATTGAGAGGATAAAAGGTATTTAATATATGGCTATTTTATTTTTCTGAATCTCATTTTTTTTTCCAGTTTAGAAGTCTAAATTGGGGAAGTAACTGTAACAGTTGGCAAGCTTTTACAGTTGAATGGATTAGACTCACTGATACCTGAGATATTTACCCTTCTTACCTTCTTCCCTGTTTACCTTTCTTCTTTGTTTTATCTATATATCACAAAGTTATTAAAATTATTTTAACTAAAGGACTAAGACAATTTGATCAAATTAATCATTCTTCATCATGTGGTGATTAAATTATACAGTTAAATTACCACATATTGATGGTTATGGCACTGAGTTTCATTCAACCATCTGGCTGATATTAGTTATGTATTACATGCCAAGCATTGGTTTAAGTTCTGTGGATAGCACAGTAAACAAAACAAAGATCCTACTTTTATGAAGTGTACATTAAAAAGTTTTGTTCAAAAAAGATTAGGATATAGTATTTAATTTCACAGCAAGTTTTTTGTGTTCTTAGAAAACTATTCAGAAAGTCAAAATAATGGGTCTATAATAATCTGACTACTTCTCTTTTATTCATTCATACAAATAATAGAATTTTCATCTTTATTATACATCAAAAGAAGTGTTCTGAATATGCCACTCACACTTGACAAATTTCAGGACTAAAAGGAAACAAGTCTTTATAGGATCATAATAAACATAAAGTGATTGTCTTTCAAGTGCCCATTGTACTGGATTTCATCAGCTAATTAAATGTGATTCCAGCCTGTTACCATTTGCTTGGGAGAGAACTGTACATCTATAAAGAATATGTTTATTTTATGTTGTTTAAAATGAATAATACATTAGTTTATCTGCTTATTACAGAATCATTGATGGAGCAGTGGTGATATAAGAAGGTTCTAGGTAACATGGAGAAACCATCAGAGAAAATGGACTTGTTTATAGATAATAGCAATAATTCGAGCTTGAACAATTAAGTTCTTACTGTATTTGGCAACTATTCCAGTGAGTCAACTCATACTGACACTTAAGTAAAATGATTTGCCTCATTTACAAAGCCATCTGTATTAGAAAATAGCACAATGTAATTTATTTCTAAATGCTGGACATTTGGAAATAGCACTTAGCCATTTTTAAGAAATAAATAACAGTACACAGAAACTTCTTTGTGAAAGTCTAAAACTAATTGCATTTCCAGTGGAAACAATGACTGTTTTGGTAACTACCCACAAATGGTCCACTTCAATGTTTCCTATCTGGTTTTAAATCTCAAAACCATACAGCAAGCTTCTGCCAGTTACAAAAGCATCATCAAAAAACAAAACAATAATACACCATACAATTCACCGAAAGTTAAAGACAGAGGAGGTATAAAAAGGGCAAGTCAGACACTTAATTGGGAATTCAAGAGTGCTCTAAATTATATTCTTAATGAAAAAATTGAAATATTACCACCAAAATCAAAACAAAACCTCCCATTAATGGTAACTGACCTATAAGAGGTTTAAGTATGAGAAAATCAGACTGATTTTCAATTGGCCAAATGAAATGGCATGCAGGAAATCACCTTGAATCAAACCTTTTGCTGAACTGAATGTATCTTCATAAGTTTACAACAGTATGTGGTTATTCAAGCCCATGAAAACTCTGAGACCAGGTTTAAATACAGTTAGGGAATTAGATTGGAAAGAATAAAATGCCAGCAACAGCTGCAATCTCAGTGGCCTGGAAATGCCTGAGGCATTTACTTTCAGTATATATATATATATATATATATATACACACATATATATACACACACATATATACATATATACACACAACCCCACCCAGTTTACTTTTCCACTTGACACTTACAGTATAAACATTGAGTGTGTGATATTTGCATTCATTTCAGTAAAGTTCATTTTCTATATTTTCTTTCCTCATGACAACATAACATTTGTTGGTTTTAACAACAAAAAACCTATTAAAATAGAGACTATAACAAGATGTCTATTTCCTAACACAACATTAAAACATTGTTTTATCTGTCATTTAAAGTTTGCTTTCCCTGTTACAAATTCAAATAAAAATAAATCTATAGTAAATTAACATAAGAATAACTATCCAATCACATATCATATATATATGAAATTTTAAACAAATTTTTATAACATTAGTTTTAAAGGTTTCTCAAACCATTCCATACAATCTAGGGCTTATGGCAGTGAATAAATATTTTGCAACTTTAGAAAAGGTTTCAACTCTTACCCTTGAGTTGGTGAACTGGAAGAAAAAAATATGCTAACATTGTAAAGTCAATCTAGATTTCTCAAGGCTGAATTAGTTTTATTCTCCCTGGGGTCAATTTGAAATTGGGGGAGAGGGTTGCTTTAATGATGAGATTGCACTTTCTAACTTGACCTTCTTACTGTTCTTTCAAATAAGCCTATTTTATTGATGGAATAACTGATTGATTTTTGTTTAAGGTCAACAGACCATGCAAATTTGTCTCCTACAAAGTTCTCGTTAACAAGTATACTTTTCACTTTCTTTTTTTAAATGAAGAAAACTTAAGAAGTAGCCAGGAGACTTCAACAGGACTTTACTTCAAGAGTATGGGGGGTCTTACTGCATTAAGCAGTACCCAATGAACAGGATCCTTTGCAACATAAGTCAGTTTTAATCAAGTGGTGATTTTCAAAAGCTTTCTTCTATATGAAGCACTAGTAAACATCCTTAACTTCCAGGAAGCTCAGTGCCATATAACAACTTCATCAAAACATTTACGTGCTTAAAACTACTGATACCATTTCCTCTACACCAGGCACCGCTTTCAAAATTGAGGGATGCAGAGATCTTTGCCCTCCTGGAGTTAGTATTTAACTTGGGGAACACAGATAACAAAAACAGCGAATAAGACATTATTTCAATACATGTTCTGAACAAAGCAAAGCAAAAGGACGTGGCAAAAGGGACTGGAAAATTAATTCAGACAAAGTGGTCAGTGAGACCATCTCTGAGAAAGTGACATCTCAAGAGAAACACATGTGACAAGACACAAGCAGCTATCAGAAGATGGGGGGAAGAGCCTGGGCCAAGAAGAGGTATATATAAACGAGAGTGGCTGTTAGATTTGTGCACTTGTGTTTTGTTTCCTTTTCTCTTGCTTTTCTATTTCTTTTTGTGGGTTCCAATTTTTGTTTTACCATTATTTTACTGTATAAGTTTTGTTTCAGGTGTCTTTGATCCTTCATGGGATGAAACAAGACAAAAAGCGGTTTTAATAAGGTGTCATTCTTCTATGACATAGGCAACATTGTTTATCTAGAAAAAAATTTAATTCCAATTGTGGATCATATTATATTTCTGTTGGATATATAACTCTAGCTTGTATTCAAATCAGGTGCTCCAGAGTTACTTGTAAGTTTATTAACTCAATATTTTCAAGTAGAAGGCATCCAAAGGAAAACTATTTATACAAGTACTTATGTTTAGAGGCATAGATAGCTAATCAGGTGAGTCAGCTGGCTGACATTTAGGAGGATGTTGTTCAACAATAAATCACTGTAAAAAATGTATTATACAAATACACTTTTGAAGACCAACTTCATATCATTAATATTAACCCTGATAATTTGCTAAAACAGTCTGAAGTTGGCATGTCAGGATATGGCATGTGATGAAAGAAACTATGAAAATACATGTGAATTTATGACATATATATATGAGTGCAACATGGGGAAGGATGAAACAAGAACAACCCTGTAACTCTATGCTGAAGATGGAGAGAGTCCATTAGTGGTGAGTCCTTCTCAATGCCAGGTAATATCCATTATCAGCAATTCTAACTGCAAGTGGAATTTATTTTTGTTGTATGATCTAAGAGACTGAATTACAAGACTATTTGCTAAATTTATTTATATACTTTATTATGCTGTTAGTTTCTGGACAAATTCTGAGTTCTCCCCTCAGAAAGAGTCCCCAAAGTTCTCCCACCATTATTGCACCAATGACCCATCACCAGATCCCTTTTTCTCTTTCCTCCCATTTTGACTTCCTGTCTCTCCCTCCCCTGCAGTGTGCCTCAGATCTATGGTCAGCTTGCAAGTTTTTTTCTTTTTCTGACCCTTTGTTTGGTTTCTCTATATTGCACATATAAGTGAAACCATCCAATATTTATCTTTTCCTTCTGACTTATTTCACTTAGCATAATCCTACAAGGCTCTTTAAATGCCAGCTGTCATACTTACAAAGGATCTTCTATGGAAAGAATATCATACTGCCCATCAGGAAGTCAAAATGAAAGACCAGATTTTATCTTAAGGAGCTTACAACAAAGCAAGGAGAAAATAATGCTATTAAATTAAAAAAAGAAAAAACTGATGTGGAGAATTGTTCTTTCAACTAACACTGGCATGTTAAGCACTGAAGACTTCATTTAGCTTCATTTCTTACTGTTGCCAAAGATGAACAGAGCAATGGGAAAGGTTTCAGAGAAGTGGAGAGAAATTTTCTCCTGTATTTTTCCCATACATCACCTTACCCCCAAATAACTTCCCTCAATTGAGTAGAAAACATTTAGAAAAAGAGGTTTGAAAGTTATTAATATTGTCAGCCTTGCTTACTTACTTACTATTTGCCAACATCTCTTTGCCACTAATAGCCTCTACTCTGACTTTCTGGTTATGTTTTGAGTGTAAGTTTTCAAAACCTACTTTGCTACACATACTCCCACTTCACAAGTAGTCCACCTTATACATATATTTCTAATATGTAAAATTGAGTCCTTTGTAATTAAATTGCCTTTTATTTTTCTGAGTGAAAATGAGAGCTGCAAGCAGCATTTTTCAAAAACAGAATACAGATTTCTCTAATTGAAGCTGTGTGTGATTGACTTGACAGTTAAATGCTTTTGAAAATATTGTGCTTATTAATTCAATAAGGATGAATATAAGCTTGTTTTTCTTAACAAATACACTTTTTAATCACTGTTATTGATCAATGGGTATGATACTTTGTGAAAATGGACACGCATTTCATTCTGGGATATAGAATCACAGTGATTCAGAATCACAGTTTTTAAAATTTGTTAAGTACAAAATAAATTGAGCTAAAAAATACACATTTTTATCAAACTCATTAAATGTCATAGTTAAATAATTTCTTAAACTGTGGATGTTCACGAGATTCATATCATTATGAAGTGTTTTTTTTTTTCATTCCAAGTCTGCAAGTTCTCCTGATTTTTGTTTTTCTCTTTCATACTAATAAGAGTATTAAAGAAGATTCCAACTCCAACAAGGAAATAAAAAAAAAATCATTGAAGGCACTAACTTTTAGTTACTTTCATAGGATTAATTTTTCAGTTCAGAGTCAATTGAAATTATTTATTTGTTTAGCATCTATACACAATGTTCACAGTAATATTATCAGGGTTAAGGATAGAGAAGGCAAATGCAATCTAGTGGGGAGAAAAACTAAAATATAAAAATAACTTCCTCCTCAATGTTAATTAAAGTGTGTTACATAAGCTAGTCTGTGATTAGTTTTGAGAAAATTAACTAAAAGCAATTTAAATGTATAGCTGAAAAATAACAAATATTGAATATATTTTAAGCACTTGGTAAAACTAAATACAGTCACCAACACCAGACTTCTAAATCCCTATGTATTCGGACAAGACAAAGAACACATAAGAATCATCTAGAAACAAAAAAAACCAAAATGAACTCTGAATACTACTCTTCTTAACAAAAAAAAAAATTCTCGAAATAAAATTTCTGTATCAGAAATCATCAAATAATTTGTGATAATTAGTAAGTCTAAGTTAGTGCTATTTATTTTTTTCCTCATTAGATTTATTTAATTGTAGGAGACATTTGTAGACCCCAGGGAGTTACATCAGAAAACACTTTAATATCTGTGGAGAGTTGTTTATTATCTTCCTTGTAATAACTTAGTATAAAAACTTATTACTAATGGTTAATGCACTGTGATTTAATTTTTTTAAAAGAAATTTAAATTTTTTTATATGTTGCAGTGAACTTTCAGTTTCAGTTTTCAGAAAGGAGAGGCAGTTTTATAAGACTCTTGTTTTACTTTTGTGAAAGCCAACTTCAATGCTCACTCCATATTGTGGTTCTCTAACTGCATGACTGTAGTCTTTAGAAGGTTTTCCTCAAACCAGTGACTGTTAGATTCCTTGAGACAGAACTTAGAACAATGTTAAAGGAAGCCCACCTCTCTGTGGAAGTTATCAGTACATATGGAACCGCCCCACAATCACCCCCAAAGGCTGTTATCTTCCATATCCAAACTACCTAACCAGTGGCAGATCCAGCAACACCTACTCCATTAATATCCCTTTCTAGGTGATCTCCTTTGTGACTTCTCACTTTCCCCATCCTCAGTTTTAGGGCTGACATTTTCCTGGAGCTTCAAGTTTGTTTCCTAGCTATTTTCATTTTATGAGCTACAAATTAAATGTCAACCAAATTTGTATTTGGTTTCTATCCATTTGGTCACAACCCTGCCCTGCTTGAATAATGGACAAAGAAACTGGCTTGCTTATCACCCACTCAAGCACTGAGTCAATTGAGTCATGTGTGGGGAGTCTTCTGGTACATTTGAGTCTGCAGGCCTGGGAAACCATGTTCTAATACTGTACTTTTGTGTCTGAACTACTCTGGACAATCAATAGCACATGGAGACTTAAGAGTTTTGGATGGCTGCTGGTCTAGTCAACTTCTCTATTTTTTGACTACTGTTGTTCTCAGGAAACAGACAGATACTAATGTCTAGCTATTTCCTCTCCCCCACCATATGCTAGAGCTCATTTCAGGGAACACCTGAATCCAGAAGTCCCCAACTTAAGATATATCAGCATGAAAGGTGGTCTGTGGAATAGAAGCAAAGATAGAGCATACAACCATTTTCCTCCTACAGTTTTCTATGTCAGGTAATAGCCGTAGAGCTTACGTTATCAATTTAGCATGGAAATGACTCTGCATAAACTCATGTTTTACAAATTCTTGTGAGCTATAGAAATAGTGAATCTTCTGAAATGTGCCCTCACTGTTTATTTTGAGAAAGCACTGTATTGATACTTAGGTTACTCCTATAATATGAATGAAAAAGTGCAAATGCAAATATAGGATTTGATAGCCACACCTATTCTACAATTATGCTGTTTGTTTCCAATTAGCATTCTAAGTCAGATAAATTAACTTATATAAACAAGTAAAGTTGATAATAAAAATAAAATACTAAAAAAAATGTGAATTTATTGGGCATATTCTGCACTACTTTGAAAACATGAACTTTTATAAACACATTAGTAACATCACCCCAAAACAGAGAATACTATTTTAGATTAAAGTTATAAATCCCACTTTCCACATTGAAGAGTTAATGACAACAGAAACTTGAAATAATTGCTATCCGAAGAATTGGACAAAATAGCCAGACTAAAAAATTGGCTCCATAAATCATACAGTGAAGTTTTCGCAAGTTCAACAGAATGAAGTTCATGAAACATCAGGATTAACATCCAAACAATTTTGAGAATTTTTAATTTATGGAATAAACTTTCTCAAATTAACACTTTGATCACTACCAAAGGAAAACTTTTCTTCAGAATTAAAATTTCATAAAATTGTTATGCTTTACATTTTTAAGTTAGCAAAAGTTACAAGGAAATACCACATTCTCTATACCTGAGGGAAAAATAATGAAAATTATAACTATTTAAAATGTTTATTTCCAGAACTAAGTAACTTCCTTAATAAGAATTAGAAAAATTGCTGCAATATATGTAAAATTTTAAATTCTATGCCCAAAACATAAATGTAAGTTGCAAAATAGCACTGCATGCTGAATAGCAAACTCTCATATTGTCTGTGCCCTCTCATCTTTGGGCCCTTGGAATTTTCTGCCTTTGTTCAAACTCTACATACCTTTAAAGTGGAATGCCCCACATCTTCTATCTACTCAGTGCAAGTTGCACTGGTTCTATGAAGGCTCACCTTAAATTGACATCTTCCTTTTCTGATTTTTTTTTTAATTTGCTCTAGCTATCTGCCATACAATTACCTATTTTGTGGCTTTCCACTGTATTTACTGCACTATTTGCATATTACATGAGTAAATACATGGAATCTCCCATAACTTTCAAGCAATTTAACCTGTGACTATAATCCTCAGTATGATGCTAGCATACCTAATACTCCCTCAGTGAAGGTTTCCTTTTTCATTCCTTGATTGTCAGTCCAGCCATAAGGGATGTATCACTACAAAGTGTTTGTTTCCTTCAGATAAACATACTCAGTAGATGTAAAGTTTGAAGCAAGCGATGAAACTTGCTGGGAAAAAGATGAGGAAAAACCATGACAAAAAGGAGCTAAAGACAGATGGAACTTCTGATGTAAAGCACTAGCTACACAGAACGGGATATATTTTCTGTCTTCTCCATATTATCTCACTTTCCCAGTGACAACCCTCCCAGGGATAACTCTGATGTTATCCCAGCTACCTCAGTTTCAATCAATATGCCATGCTTTGGATGGGTCCATTATGTTTGTCTTCTTTGCATTCTAATAGAAGGCAGAAGACCAAATACTAGGCAGAACAATACATGTTTAATGCCTTACAATTATGGTACTATTTTAACTATCCAGGTTTGTGCCTCTTAACGGTAGTTCTTGAAATTAAACATGCATTGGACTTGCTTGAGGACCTTTCTTAACTGTACATTCTGACTCAATAAATCTGGATGGGGCCCAAGAATCTATAAGTCTAATAATCTTGCAAGTGCTGCCGATGCTAAAAATTACTCATTACACCACAGCCTAAAGAGTCTGATGTAGTTAGTCTGAATCTATATGCTCCTAGAGCATGCTGAGGGCTCTAAAATAAAGCTTTATTTCAAAAAAACTGGATGCACCGTCATCTAACAGATAAATATCCTTCATAGACTAGACCTTCATAGTAAAGAAATAATGTGATTGCAGAATCCTTGCTCACTGTCCTGTAGACCAATGCCACCTTTCCATCATTTCAAGCTGTCTGTTTATAGACAACTTCCTCACCTCTGTGAAAACCACTCACACACACACACACACACACACACACACTGCCATTTTAGCTCGAGAAAAGATCAAACTTTCTACTTTTTTTTAGATCAAATAAGACCTCTTTACTCACAATGGTTCATAGATCAATGGTACCAGCTTCTCTTAAGAGCTTTAGAGAAATGCAAAGTTTCATTTCCCATCTCAGACCCACTGCATCAAAATTTATATTTTTAATAAAATTATATGATTTGTGTGCTCATTAAAATTTCAAGAGCAATGGTCTAATGAAGAAATTGTCTTCTTGCATGTTTTCAAGATTCACATTAAAACATTTGATTAAAGGGATAATTTTAATAGTGTCCAAAGCACTTAAAAAAGTTAATTTTAGCACACAGTCAGAACAAATAATGTGAAGGGATTCTTTTGTTTTGTTGCCTGCAAGGTAAAACTGAAGTTATATCAATGAGCAAAATACTCATTCCCCAAAGTGGGCCAAAGCTCCACTGTCTGCTCCATGGCCCTGCATATCAGCTCTGCTGAATCAGGGGGAGGGGCCCTAGGAGACAGCAGGGGCACTTGAACAAGTAACAAGTAACAAGAGATTGATTTGTGGTTTCTTTAAGAATGAGGTACAAAATCATTCTAACACTTGTATGTTTTCCTTTTTAGGTCTTCTACCATTACTCTATACCTTTATCAAATCCTATAAGCTTCCCAGGCAACGCTCACTAAAGTAACTAAGAATAGGGATAGGGCCCAAAATACAGCTTCTAGTGGTGCCAGAAACGACTAGAACAGCCCTCTATGCAAAGTGTAGCCTACAGACCAGTGTCATCTGCATGACTTAGGGGTTTGTTAGAAATGCAGACTCTCAGGCCTCATCTAGACTTGTGATTCAGAATCTACAATTTAACATGATCCCCAAGAGATGCACATGTATCTGAAAATTTATGAACCAGTGATGAATAGCATTGTATTAGATAATGTACTGGTACAGGTGTGGAGAAGCAGACGTGTACATGAGTCCAAGTCACAGAATTATTATTATAATATAACATACCCCAGGGGGGATGAAAACTTGCTCTTAGAAAAGATCAAAAATTATCCCCCTGTTATCCCAGCATTAATTACTTCTGTGTTACCAGATTTTACCTTATATTAGATTATCCTTCTAATTGACTTTATATACTGTATACAAACATTTTATAAACTGTACACAAACATTGTTCTTGAGCAAGATTTTAATTATATCTTCCTAGATGCTATGCACCTGTCCAAATAATCCATGTGTATAATACACTTTACATATGCCAGTCATCTAACAAATTAACAATTGGGTAAGTATCTGAACTTTGTTGTTTCAAACAAGAGACAAAAATGTAGAAGGAACTATATTATTGTTGCAGGTTTTTGTTACGGCTGGGTGGATATGAGCACAGACTGAACATCTCTATGACTCAGTTTACTTGTTTGTGAAGCTGGAATACTCATATTAACTTATTGGACATCTCTGTTGTCATTCATGATATCTTCAGTAGCACAGAGTAGGATTCACAAAATGGTCTGTGAACAAATGAATAAAATTATGAAAAAAACCTTCCCGGTACATAATA
This sequence comes from Galemys pyrenaicus, assembly GCA_019455555.1. Lineage (NCBI taxonomy): Eukaryota > Metazoa > Chordata > Mammalia > Eulipotyphla > Talpidae > Galemys > Galemys pyrenaicus. Next base: position 6,508,503 of record JAGFMF010011643.1, on the reverse strand, counting down.
GGTACTAAGTAAATATCATGGATCTTAATAATTCAATGTTTTCCACATAGGATATTTTAATTGCTAATATGCCATTCCATTTTAAATTCATATACTCAATGGATTATTCTACTAAGTATACTAAAGAAAGAATATGCATGTCTGTAGATAGAGAACTATATATTTATATATATGTAAAATATATAAAGATATATGTGTATATATATATATGGGTTTTTATATACAGATATATGAGCATACCCATCTGTATCCATAGAGAAAAACTTCTTTTTAATTTTGACAATCCAGTTGCCAATATATATTTGCCAATATATATTCTGATAAGCTATCTGGAGGCTTTTTTGTTTGATTGTGCTTTGCAAACTTTAGGTGAAAGCATAGTTTTACTAGGTGAGTTGGGGGGATGAAAGCCATCTGGGAAGAGGATTTTATCACTGTAATAATGACATTAGAAAGTAAGCCATAACACCAACTTTGGTCACTCTTATAATAGTTCTAATTATTTTTTTTTATTATTATTTAGGCGACGCTGGTTTACAATGTTATGCTTGATAATTCTTTATGGACAATGCACCTCCTCATTGCTTGTACCTGGGAACCTCCCAAACTTTGCCAGTCACCCAGGACTCAGAAATCAAACTACAGTCTCCAAATGCAATATTCTTTCCCCAAATAGTCGCATGATTTTCTCCCTCATTTCATCATCTCTGTGCAAATACCATTATTTTAGACCAGCCCTTCCATGATCTGCCATTTCCCTGTCCCTTTCCAGCACGTCACCCTGCTCTAGCATCTTCATGGCACTTAGCTGTATGTGGCATGAGATCATATTTTAATTTTCTCATTATCTGTAAGAAGAGGAATTTTATTTCATACATAACTATATCTCTCTGTATATATCTCTTGCATGCACCTATCAAGCGGTCAATATTTGCTAAATAAAGACTTTTTAAAAAGATGTCTAAGACCTGCCCCTATTTGCCACTGGGCATAGGGACAAGTTCAAGGTCATAATGGTATCCTTGCCTTTACAGCACATGCTCAGGGGAGAAAGTGACAAAAGTCGAGACCACAGCAGACAATTCTTTAATTCAACAAACTGTCTTAGACACACCAGTGTTGTTCTGGAGCATATGATCATTTCCTGCTTTTTAAAATACCCATATTTCCATTTGAGAAGAAAGTCACTATGTTGTACAAATAAAATTAGATTTCTGCACCATGTTGGTCGACTGCTGCCATCTCCAAGAAGCAGGCTTCTGGTGCCCAGCCTCCCTGAGAATCTGTTTTGGGATTAGTGACATCATGCCTTAACTGATCTGAATTACATTTCACCCCCTGAGCAGTTCAGACAAAACCAATCACATGATGTCATTTTCTATTTGGAAAAGGCTAGGCTGTTGGATGGACATTTAGTTCTCATTAGCAAACTAGAGCTATGGCAGGCAGCTTGATCTCCATGCTAATAGTACCTGTTGAAATGATAACTAACAAGGCTGGGTTGTCAAAATTCATTTTCTAGTTATGCGTGATGCTTAGCTACCCAGCTGATGTTTCAAGGAAATATGGGAGATATAAATATGAGCTGGTTATTTGCTTTGTAAATTGAGAACAGATATTTTTCTCTATAAAATTTGCCTTCCAGGAATGCCAAAAACATCTTTGAACTAATTTGAAGAGAACTTATTAAGGAAATTATTTAAAATGTTGATATATTAATTATTAGGCTGAGATTTAAATGTATAATTAATGTGCATGTGTAATTTTGTTTCCTTTGGAGATAACGAAGCATTTCATTACTCAGATTAATTTCAACATCATAAACATAAAAATAACGAATATCCAGATGTATGTGGCAGAGAGAGCTGCATGATATAAACAACCTGCTTTTTCTCTTAGGCATATGGCTAGATTGCACGTCACAGGGTTAAGATGTGGCCACGTGGCTGACTTCTAGTGAACTGTAAGAACCCACAGGTATCTTCATAAAAACCTTTCATTGGGAATCTTCCATGATCTTTCCCCTTTGACTTGATGTCACATAACAGGGTAAGTTAGAAGTTCCCACTTGAGAGAGATAGAGGGATTCTGGGCCTGTAAATCATGGTTTGAAAGGGAACAACAAAATGTCTACATAATATCAAACTACTGAGGGTTGGTGGTTATCTTTTACAGCATCAAACAGTGGATGCTGTAAAAGATCCCTCTATTGCAGCCTGTCTTAATTATTCAGAACTTTGATCCATCCTTCTTCAAGTCTCCCATGCACTTGATGACCATAGAAGAGCCCGATGATACTCCTGAGAGAATCATTCTATAAAGTGACAGTAAAAACTTGATTGTATTGGAATAAGTTTGATCATATCATTTTAGCTGGTTGAAATGGATTTAATAGGAATGATAGGTTCCCCAAACAGGTATACATAAGGCTTTCCAAGACATGTGGAACAGGTGATTCGCAAACATGTCAGTTTGTCATGTGGATTAATTCAAGCTGAGGTCAACCCAGGTCCTGCTGGTTCAAGAGAAATGTTTTATCACTCCCTCAACTACCTGGAAGAATGAAAATTCAGAGTACTAACTAGATTTAGGATTAGTTCTAAATATACCTTATCTACTAGTAAAACCTATCTGTATCAAGGCAAAGGTGTCATTACAGAGCATCTGGCTCTTTAGTCATGTGAGTCTCTTTCCTCTCAAAACTCAAGACCTTATCTCATTCCTTAGTTCAGGATAAAACCTCTCATTTTGACCCCATTTACTTTAGAATTTACATGATGTAGAGTTTCCAAATGCAAATTAACAAATTAAATTTGTTCTTTTCTCCTATCAATCCATCTGCTATTAATTGAATTGCTGGACTAGCCATAGAAAAATCCAAAGTGTAGGGGGAAAGTTCCTCTCTATCTTTACAATATTAAAAACTAGCTTATGTGGTACATATACATGATGGAAGACTATTCAGCAATCAAAAAAGAAAAATTAGACGCATTCATAGGAACATGGATGGAACTGGAAGGGATTATGCTCAGCGAAGTAAGTCAGAAGGCAAAAGAAAAATACCAGATGGTTCCTCCCCTAGGAGGAATATAAGGGAACCAAATAAGGATTAAGGAAAGGAATAAGAACAACAACAACAACAATAATAATAACAATAAAGACACAAAAACCAAAGATGAAAAGACAAGGACAAATTGGGGATACTTGGTGGGGATAGGGGAGGGGAAGGGCTGAGGGAAGATGGGAACATGGGGGACTGAGGTAATGGTGCACTGGTGATATGGTGATGGGGAATACATGGGGATTACAATTGATGTCAAATATACATAAATTAAAGGAAAAAAATAGAATAAAAAAGAAAAGAAAAGCTAGTTTATGCATTATGTGGCTTCTATGTAACAATAAAATTAAGTAACCATCACTGATACCAAGGGAAAAAAACATAAATATAAAATAAATAAAATGACAAAATCTATTGAATAGAATAATTAAAATGGAATAAGAAACAATGAAAGAGAAAGACTATTCTTTTGAGTTACATGCAATGGCTTAGTTTGGCCCAAGATAAATTCTGCAAAGGTGTGCAAACAATCATATCTTCATAATCAAATTATCTGTACTTAATATGCTTTGAAACAGAAATCCAAATATTTTGCCAAAAGTAAGGGCTAGATTTCCTAGCAGATACACTGGTAGCATGCATAGGGTAAATTTTTTAAATGATCACTTTTGCATTTATTATAACATGGAATAGTTTAAGCAACCTTTAGAGCTTCAACCCAATACAATGGGAACTGGCAAAGTCTATTTTTGTGTGTGTGTGAGGTTCTGAAAGGGAAGTAAGAGAGCCAGGAACAATTAAACTCAATTCCTATTTCCAGAAATAGTTCTATGCTTTATAAATTTTGAGAAAACATCCGATTTATCAAAATATTGCATGAATGAGAAGGTGCCTCATTAATTAACTAAATTGTTGGCATTGAGGAAGTTATTGTTCTAATTGAAACAGAGAGAAACTTGTCCACTTTGAACACAACCTGTACAAGGAGAACTGTTCAAAGTTTGCACCTTGAAGAGCAGCAAGTGTTAAATTTAGAACTCTTTGAAGAACAAAACAGAGCAAGTCTGCAAAATCCAGCTCACCTAGCAGGGGGTCAATTATGAATTCTAGTGAAAAATAAACTTGCCAGCCAGCTGAGAGGAAACACAAACTATCTGTCTCAAACTTCACAGGTTTTTTTTCTTCCGTCCATTTCATTAATATTAATTTTCATTTGGTTAAATGCCCAGATCCTTCCCATATTACTTATAACTCACATCAGGCTACTTATCAATTGCTGCTTTTGTATCCAGTCTTCGTTCTTGTCCTATTGTCACAATCAAAGCTGTTTTAGAGAAATGAAGGTCTTTAAAGCAGTGCTTCCCCATAAGCCTCAAGAGAAGATAACTAGGGAAAGAAAAAGGGTTTCCTAACCATGCCCTATAAAACAAAATATTCATTTGCACAGTAAAGGCTGAAGGAAGGCTGTAAACTAAGACACTGCATTTAATTTATTGAGTCAAAGGGTCCCCAGACTTAGTGAACCACAGAAATTCTTCATATAACCAACTTATTAACGTTCAATGGAACAATCTGGAAAATTTTGATACTAAATATGTCATAAAAGAAAATTATTACTGTATTAGAACCAGTATACTGCTAGCACATGATGTCTTTCTAACTAGAGATGGGGTTCAGTATAGGTTACCCCAAAATGTTGAATATTGACATCTTGGCATATTGAATATTTTAAGCGATGGTATTTGAGAAAATAACAGAAAAAAATTCCTGATACAATTCAGAGAACTCTCAGGTGAGAGGTACCCTCCCTACACCTGGAGAAATGGAGTTTCCTTATCCCTGAAGGGATGACCAGACAATCAAACACACAGGACTGGCTAAGTAAGTTTATCGTGTCTGAGATAAAATTAGAAAAATGAAATGTTTGGCATCTAAGCCCTACTGGAGAGAAGTTAGCAAGAATACCTGGCATGCAGGTGGTGAGAAAAATTACTCTATACGCCGATCTTTTTATTTACCATAGAAATAAAAAAAAAAAAAAGTAACAATGATTTGGACTTCAGAGACTCTTAACATAACATGTTGATTTTTACCTTTATCCAAATTGGCTGATTTACTTTAAAATATAAATGGGAACAAAAGTAAAATGCTTATAAAGGAAACATCAATGCCGGCAAATAGGAAGGTGAGTTTGCTGCAGTATCAAGTTATAAACAAAACATTTAATTCATTTATTGAAACCTATGGAGACTGTTGAAGAAAATGTAAAAGCTGACAACTGCACTATAAGTTATAGACACTTTAAAGAACATAAAATCAATCTGTCCTCTTGCAGAAATGCCTTAATTTATCTTAATCAATCATTCTTAAAAGGTGAAGCTTCCAGTTCAACCCGTTTATAGATCATGATTGAACAAAGGTCACTCGTTGTTCATTCCATGCCATTATAGTAAGAAGACTATCAGTTTTTCCAGGACTCAACATATAAGCAGACAGTAAAAGAACATAATTTTTTATTCAGCCTTACTGACAACTCAATAAATTGATACATGTAAAGTGTTCAGAATAATGCTTCGTATACTTGCTAAATGTTAACTACTATAATTCACTAAAATAATAATATTTAGGGGAGGAATTAACACATATGGAACTAACAATGAAAACTAGCATTTGCAGAGTGAATACAACTTGAAAAAATGATTCGTAAAAAACTTTTCATGTGAACAATACAACAAGTCCATGTGGTAGGTAGTACCATAATTAAGATTCCTATTTTGAGATGAGAAAATTGATGCTTAGAGGGATTAAGTGACTTGTCAGAAATTATCCTGTAACTGGGGAGGCAGAACTACCTACCCACCACATTTTATAGAGCAAAAGTCAAAATGCTTTATTATCTAAAAGTTCTGTGAATCCACTCCTAATACTAGATCTCTTACTAGAAATGTCATTTACCTGTACACATAATGTTCCTGGCCCAAAGCAAGATGTTAGAAGCACAGGGAACAGCAACAAGAAACCCTTGACCCTGAGATCACCCTTTTCAAAATTGGGAAGGACAATGAACAATGAAGAACTGATATCAAATCCTCTAGGATAGTCAAATAAGGCAGGCAGCTATTTAAATTTCAGTTAATTAAAATTCAGTGGAATTAAATTCAACTCATTTTAAAAAGCCACATTTCAAATGAGCAACAGTCATGCAGTAAGTACTGTTTGGGTGACGCAGATATGGGACATTTCTCATCTCTGCAGAAAGTTCTCTTAGAAAGCACAGTTCTAGAGTCTGTTACTCAAAGTGTGCGCTCAGTATCATCTTGAAGGTAGCTAGAAATGAAGACTTTCAAGCTTCAACCTAGACCTACTAAATTGGAACATTCACAAAGACCTGGGGATCTGTTCATTGGAATCTTAAAGGGGGTGCTTTAGAGAAATATTTTGAATCACTCACAACCAAGTAAAATATATGGATGGGTAGATGGAGAAAAGAAAGGTATTCTAGCAGAATATAGAAAACTTCAGCATAACCACTAAAAGGTCAATAAAAAAGATAATGGTCTTCAAATATGGATGACTTTGATGCCCGACATATGTTAATACTTCTTGGGACAGAGAATTCTGAACAATGATTAGTGCTGATAATGCATTTATGTCATACCTTGATAAATGTTTGTGAAGACAGAATGTTTCCAATGAACTCTGAGCAGGCAGAATAATCTACATGACGAGTTCACGGTCTGAATGGGAAGCACTTAAAGGCAGATCCACTGTTAGCAGTACCTATGGTCATGTATCTGAAAATGATATTTGAAGCTGTGTTTGCAAGGATGATTTCTCAGCAACTAAGCGAATGCCAGGAAATTAGAGTCCTGGAGTCCCTTTTGACTGATACTGGATGATGTCAATATGTAAATGTAGCCAAGAAGTCTAGGAAAATGTAATATATTACTAAGAAGGATTCAAGAAAGTGCCAGAAAGCAGAACTCAATCTGTTAATATCTCCGTCGCTGCTTCATTTCAATCTTCAACTTAAGAGAAATATTTCTACTAGTTTTCAATAACCAAAGAAGAACAAGTTCTCAGATCTTTAGCAGTAAGTCTTTTTAATCCACACAGACAAAACTAATTCAGAAAGACAAAATGTTAGTGTACAAAACAATTTCTGAGCTAAAAATTGTATCGGTATAACATAAGCATATATTTGATCATCTACCTATAGATATTCATCATTTTGAGGATATGACAGTAATTTGCTTATTCCTCTTTCACTACTGGGAAAACCTATCAGTGAGCATACCCTCATTCATTACACACACACACCTCTCCCCAGAAGATTTTTTAAAATCCTGATGGTAGTGCTACACAAAGTGATAATTTGTGAAATGACTTTAATACAATGGGAGAAATGAAGATCCTCAGTCCCATGGCTGATCATGGCATGGTTTCAATGATGAGGTCACCTGTGCCTCCTGGAACAATACCGTTTGGTAAATTACATGGTCGCATTTTTCAAGAGCACCACAATCATCACATTAAAAATGTTAGCTTAAACATCACATGTTTCATTTGTATCAAGTATACTTAATTATCATTTTTGGTAATATTTTTTAAATTATTTTTGCATAGAAGAGCTGGTGTGTAGGCCCGAGGTGTGGGGGTAAGAACATACACTAGAGGCATAGTGGGGAGCAGAACAGGTGGGTTTACTGAAATGCACTGCTGAGGGGAACAGGAGGCAAGAAAGGAGAGGTCTGCTGTGCCATATTAGCTCCCTGGCTGGGGATCGAACTCAGGCCATAAATAGCAGTGATAACACTGAGACTTAACCCCTACGAGGCCCATTTTCTAATAATATTTGAAACCCTCTCTATATGAGGGCACTCACTGGTATCCCTAAACCAAATACATACACAAAACTAAGTGACTATCGTCTAGTAAAAACAAGAGAGGCAGCAATAATACATTGCAGACTAAGATCTCATGCATTAAGCTCTAAAGGATCCAACCACAAAAGTAATTAAGGATTCAACATCAATAATTTATTATAAAATGATTTGCCAGGAACTATATTAATCCCTGTGCAAATAATACGACGGAGAGAAAAAATTATTTCCATGTAGATGCATATTCAGACCCAATACAATTACTATGCAAATGCTTAAAGACAGAATTAACTTGCTTAGCCAAAACTTTTGGAGATGAGTAGGCAGAATTCTGTGAATTTAGCTGCCCAAGTGTTTTTTGGTCCACATTGTAACATATTGTTTTTCTACAACGATGGAAATGAATGAACACTACCATCATCTCTTCCCCTCCAAAGAAAACAAATTTTTCAGAAAACTTTGCATGAACCAGCTTTTAAATAGTTGAATGGCATCAGTGTAGCTTTGTGCCACCAGGGAAAGCATGGCAAGTGCTCACATTTTATTCTACAAGGGCTTTTAAGTCTATTGAAATAGAATGTAAGCATTTCATAGAGTAGGCACCATGCTATTAGGATACTTGGTAGAGCGTCAAGTTTTGTACAAACATTATTCAATTCATCTGCATGAAACCCTTTTCGAGTGCATGGCATGTTATTATTACTGTTCTTAAGTGAGGAAAGTTAGCTTTGAAATTTAGTGTAAAAGAAAAACTTATAAAAGCGACAGGAATTTCAACTTCAGATGTCTATGATCTCAAGGGCATAATGCAAATACAGTAAGTAGATCAAATTGGATATGCCATAGGGAAGGGCTGTGGAATATGAGTGAACATATATTGCCAAGTTTCTGTTTTTGCTAAAGATGGTGGTATTGCATGGGGTAAGGGTGAAAGCTTGGGAAATTTCTTGGGGTAAAGATATCTGACGTGAGCACCTGTAGACCTGATGAAGCTTGCTTTCCCAAATATTAAAAAAGACGCATAATTTGTTGAAAGGAAAAAAAAAAAGTTAGAGCATGAGAATTTTACCACTCAGGGAGAAGAAGAAGAAATGAACCCTAAGTAAGATGAAATGTTCATTCACTTATTCAACAAATATTGATTGGTCCTGAGAAAATAAACTAGCTAGACTCTATATGACAACAGAATTCTGAATACAATCTGGGTTAACAACCAGAAGCCAAACCACTGCCTATCCAGTAAACCTATCAGAAAGTAAAACTGTAACCTCTGCATAATGAGTCCCAAACAGCCCTTCCAACTCAGAGCCAACTGGAAAATGTCAAATATGCTTCCTAAACAAACCACAGCAGGTGCCCGGTTCTAGTTAGCCCAATTCCAGCCCCTCATGGTCATAACCAGGTGTGTATTCTGAGTATGTTGCACAGTGACTGAGAGGTGACCTGGGAGCAGGAGCGGATGGGCTGACTGGAGTGCTACGCAGACTCGCGTGATAAGGAATGGAAAACCACTCCTGAGGAATGCCCTGTCCAAAAACTGTTCTCAGAAGTCTCCTTGGTCATGACACTTCCTAAATAGTTAAAACACAGCAGCCAGCTGCTTGGCATGAGGACACAGATTGGCATGTACGGGGCGTGAGAAAGAGATGGGAGTTATTCACAGCTAAAAATAGACACAGGTTGCTTTGCTTCACACTGGCTATTTACTAAGAGGCGCTCAATAAAGAATCGCTGCATGCTGATTTCTGCAGTCCCCTGTCTGGTATATCTTATGCAGTTGTGTCCCAGGTCTCAGAGTTCACTAGAAACTCACACGAGCACACCTGAAGATTTCTCTTTATTTTACTGTAAAGGTCTCCTACGCTCTGCTAAATGCAAGTGATGGCAGTTCGTTCCCTTGCAAGCTATAAATAGCCTCTGTTTGCTCTGATGTATGTCACTTCATTTAATTCCATGAGGACATACTAAAAACAACCTTATAAAGTGGTCTGGTAGGAGGATGGAGCGGGAGGACTAACAAAGTGTAAAAACACTGAATGTCATGAAAGCGGTGAGCCAGAGGACAGCACATGGGGCTGAGTGTGCCTGCAGGGTATGAGATGACTGAGCAGAGAGGCCTAGAAGACCCCGAAGGACATTAAATGACAAACTTGCTATTCTATGCTAGTCTGTAAGTTTATCTTTGACTTATGGGCAAGAGTGAAAAGAACTAAGTAGGAAACTATGGGATGTATGGGATGTATCTTGGAATTCTAAAATGTTTTATCTATCAGCAGGATGAAAGATGGATTATAGCTCACATCCCATGAGCTGATTCTACTTAGGAAATCATACTGGGAACCAGATGAAGGATGCCAAGGACCTAAATACTGGCCATGTGGCTAGGAAAGAGAGGACACAGATGAGAGTAGATACACACAACCCTCCACCTCCCCCGCAAAAATAACAAACACCAATGCCACCAAACAAACATACCATTCTTTCTGTTCTCAGAGAGAAACAAATACTCCCGAAACTTAAGGTCACAATTCATGGCGAAAACAGATATTTCTTAACAATGTCAGGTACAAGCATGTTAGCTGTTTTACTTATGCCTATACCATCTCAATTGTAAAGGACTATTTAGAGGCAGAATATTCCACAAGGCACTATATTAAGACATATGCTAAGAGGGCTTTTTTTTTGGTTTTCAAATGCTAAAAGGAAATGGGGAGACATATATCAAAATCTTATTATTTAAAAATAAGTCATATCATGCTAGGTTTTATGATGTAAATTAATAATACATTCTTGTTGACCACTTTTAAACTAAATCTTTGATTTTTTCTGCCTCAATCAACTAAGCAAGATCAGAGTCATTGATGAAACCATAACACGTACAAACCATCACACACATTCCAATAATTCATGGTGTGGTTTTGATGTGGATGTAAAAAGTGTTGATTTTACAAGACTCATCATTTTGATTACTACCCCTGCTTGATTAAGGTCCTTGAACACACAAGAATTAAATCTCAGCACAAAGATGAAAGCCTCAGAAAACTGGGAAAACTGAGTGCACAGCTATAAAAGGACAAAGTTGACTGCAGCCACTTCCCTTGCTGCTTGTTCCCCAAATACATACCTACAAATGCCAGATTGCTCAGAATTGCAGATCCTAGATGATTCCAGACTAAGTATAGCAAGCTTGGAAATGGAAAAATACTACTTGTACTAATCATTAAGTGGCAGGTAAAATACTAGTCATGATATATGCCTTATCTCATTTAGTCATATAGCTGATAACCTACAAGATATTTCAGGAAAAGAATAATAACAAGAAAAAAACAAAAACACAACACAACAAAAACAAAAAGACAAGGACAAATCAGAAACACTTGTGTTGGAGGGGGAGGGGAGGGAATGGGATGAGGGCAGGAAGAGCACAAGGGACTGAGGTGATGGTGCACTGATGAAATGGTGGTGGGAAATGGGGACCACAATTGATGTCAAATATATATAAATAAAGGGGAAAAAAAGATATTTCCAATGTAGGCATCTTGATAGAATGCTTGACTCCCTTTTTCAAGGATTCACCCATTCGCTCATTCTTGCAACCACAGATTCAACAAATGTGTATCGATCACCTATTACATGTCACTTATCTTATCTCTACCCTTGGCTCCCACCCCACTCACTTAACTGCCATGCCTTCCTCCAGTCTACCAATTCTCCATGATCTAGGTACAATGCATTCTAGATACTTAGGATTCTAGGTACAATAAACCCAAAAGCAATGTTTTTTTTTTAAAAAAAGACAAAGATGCATGCTGTCATGAAGTACACATTCTAGAAGACAATAAACAAAATTAGTAAGCAAAATAGGAAATATGTTGGATGCGGATAAATGCTTTAGAGAAAAGCAAAGCATGAAGGGGAAGCAGAGACACAGTAGTTTTAAGTGGGCTGCTCAAGGAAGGCCTGGATGAGAGGTGGCCTCTGAGTAGACGTATAGAGGAGGTTTATAGTAAGCCACACTGGAGTCTGAAGAACAAAGTAACAGACATGAGAATGGCAATCTCCACAAAAGCACCACCACTCAGTCCAGTAACCTGTGAGTCATCCTCATTCATTTCTTCCCACTGCAAACCCAATCCATCACCAAATTGTCAGCTCCATCTCCAAAATATATCAAAATCGCTCCTCTCTATTTCTACCCTTGGCTCACACCCCGCCCACTTAACTGCTATGCCTTCCTCCAGTCCAGTGTCTATTCTCCATGGTCATACTTATCTTTTACACCTCACGTACTTTTAGTCCTTGAAACATATCTTCTAAAGACAACCACCACCTCTGGCACAAAACTCCTGACTCTGATTCATCATGATGGCAAAGTTGTCCTGGGTCCTGACTCCTTTCCAACACCTTTGCTACCTGAAGGATAAAGTAGAGCCTCAAAGTCTGTACTAGTATGTTCAGGTTGACATTACAAAATACTGTACCTTATCTTCTCACTGTGTCCTCCCTTTGTCTTTCTTGCTGTTCACGTGCAGAGAGAAGTCTCTGATGTCTCTTCCTCTTCTGAGAAGACTATCAGTCCATAGGATTAAAGTCCCAGCCTGAAGACCTCATTTAACTTCATACTGGCCCTTTTGTGGAGGTTAGGGCTTCAACACAGGGATTTTGGAAAGCACAATTCAGCAGGGGTGATTCTCTATACCTAAAATGTTCTTCCAGATCTCTGCAAGATTTTCTTCTTCACTTCATCCTGATATGAGACCTTCCTCGGTTACCCTTCTGCAATTTTGCTACTCTCACTTTTTTTCTCTCCCTTTAGTCTTTGGTAGTCTTTTACCTCCCAATTTCTGTCTGACATTGTTATATTGCTTATTTCCTTTCTTAATTGCAGGAGGCACAGAGTTTGTCTTTCGCTGTATCCCCAGACTCTGGAATAATAACCCACATACAGCGAACGTTCAGTTCATATTTGGTGATAGAAAATTCTCCAAGCAATTTAAACAAACAGGTGCTATAAGCCCCACCACACAAATGAGAAAACTGAGGACAAGAAAAAATAGATAATTAGCCTGGGCTCACTCAATCAGAATGAGGTTTTAAACCAAAGTCTTTTTATGTCCAAAGTGAACACAGGTTCCATAGATTATCATCTCTGTTCTTCACAATAACCCTGCAGAGACACACAGGCAGGGGACTTCCTATTCAGGGAGTGGAGCTAAAATGTAGAGGCAGACAGAGATCCTTAGGAAGCATGCTTTTCCAGAAACAATCAACATGCCTGAGTCAGACAATCACAGTCACAATGGATCAGGTAAAGGAAGAAACAGATTTCAAGTTGAGCAGATTTGAGCCAAGATTTGAAATGACCTAAGGAAAATGCCCCTAGTTGCCATGTTAGTATCCACAACATCTATTGTAGTCAGGGACATTTAATAGGGGAAGTAAACATGGAGTTGTTCATCACAGATCATCATTTGTGCCAATGAACTTTCCATCTCCAACATTTTATTCACAGGCCCTCTCTACACCCCCTGGCATTTAACTTGTGCTGTGTCCACCAGGATACCGTTCCTCCAATACATTCAACTGGTAAAATGCTATTCATCCAAATTCTAAATCAAATAAAATTTCTTCTCTTTGGTTTTTCTCTGTTCACAGACTCTTTGGGTAGAAACAAATATTTCTTTCTTTTATGGCTCTTTCTTTTAGGGTTCACTGAGCAATATAAACAGAACCTCCCACTATAGAACATGACTTATTCTAGTACACAGAACATTATTTGTTTTAGCTGACCCGCTCTTCCTTGTTATTCCTCAAAGACAACACCTATTTTGGTTCATCTTATATCTGCAACATGCCAGCAAAAGTTCAATTTGGAAAGATGTAATAATTATCTCAAAGTTGAATTTCAATTTTCAAATGAAGATCTTCATGCTTGCCCAAGGAAGTTAGTTAATGACAGAACTGGGGTATGAATGTAACTCTTCTCTCTAACGTCTCAATGCATTTCCAGTAGACCACTCTCTCAGGCATTTTAGCATCAGCTCTCACATGAAGGAAAGTCTCTCAGGAACATTTCTCTTTCTCTTGCAATTTGAGTTTTGGCCAAAAGACTCAGAGATGAAGTAAAAATGAAAATAGAAAAAAAAAAAAAGAATAAGCTTTCTTTACCAGGTAACATTATTTTCTGGTAGAGCCATTAGAGGAGATATTTAAAAATTAAAATAGAATGATGTTTTGCAAAATCTGAAGTATAGCTGTTCATGAATATTGCCATTTAATAAAACATTCACAGTTGAAATTGTTTCACTATTTCTGAGTAGATCTCATATTATAATTGGTAGCAATTTAAAAAAAAAAAATAGAACAGAATTCCAGCAGTCTCTTCTAGAGAATCTTGTAGTAACTATCAAAAATAAAATAGTTCCTTTAAACATCTACATTAAAGTTTTTTTAGATGAGTGAAAGAAAGAAGGGGGTATAGGAAGAAAGAGAGGGTAAAAGAAAGGAAGAGGGATGGGGGAAAGTAGGAAGGAGAGAAAAGTAAAAAAGGAAGTGAGGAAGGAAAAAAGGGAGAAAAGAAGGAGGGAGAAGGAGAGGGAGGAAGGAAAAATGGGAAGGAGGAAGAGAGAGAGGAAGAAAAAAGAACAGAGGACAATGAAAGAGGGAGAGTGAAGGGTAGAAAGAGAAAAGGAGAGAGGAAGGTAGGAAGGAAATTGTTCATTAGGAGCATTGAATAACTATTTTTTGTAAGGACTTATTTATTTATTCATTTATTCATTCATTCATTCATTTATATAAGACTTGGATATAGGCCGGAGCTATGGGACAGTGGGGGTGGGGTATGGGGGCTTGGGAGCTTGGGAGGAGCAGTGAGGGGATTCACCAGGGACAGATTAGGGAGCAGAACAGGCAGATCAACTGAAAATATACTGCTGAGGAGGGGAGCAGCCGGCAAGGCAGGAGAGGTCTGCTGTGCCATGTGGGTCCCCTCCCTGACCAGGGATCTAACTCATGCTGCAGTGGCTGTGGACAGCTTCATAGTGCTGTGCCTTAACCCATTCCACCATCCGGGAGGCCCCAATAATTCTTTTTAAAAGAAGGTAAGCTGAAAGGAGTTCAGAGGATGCGTCAAAAATAAACAAGTCTGTTTAACATTTTTATCTACATAAAACTTGTTCATTCTTCCCCTTAGAATTAACTCTTTTGATTCTTATCATAAAGACAGTGAATTTTTAATAGGAAAATAACTGATGCAGACATTTATAGAAATAGTTCAACATAGATCCTTGAATGAACACCATGTGTTCCAAACATGAAAAATGTGTTATCTCTGATGGAAAACAAGCACACATTTCTGTATCACTGAAAAGATCTAGCATTCATTCCATTGCTGGTGCAGATTTTGAGCATGCAGCAGTGAGAGTCTTATCTTGTTAGTGGTATGCATCTTTCCACTGGCATCCCAAACAACTTGTCAAGTGTTTTTATCAAGAATATGTGGTTCTTTACAACTCAGCAGCAAAGTGAATGAGGTCGACTGTGGAGACAGTCCTATGGTCGGTGTTGGTCTTTTCACAAGTTTTTGTTAACTTTTCAAAGCAGCATTAGTTTCCAGAAACCAGTTTTTATTTACAGTCCAATTTTATTAAGTTAGGCACATGTCATGAATGGAAAATGGTAGAATTCCTCAAGTAAATTCCTCCAATTAGGTTGGTTGTTGGTACAAAGTAGGGAGCCTCTAATGGTTGTTCCACTAAATTAAGAATCCTTAAGAAGGGATCTTGCTTCTGATAAGAACAAAAAAGTATACTTTTTTAGCACTCTATTGAGGTATAAAGCAAACCACCCAGATATTTGAGAAGGAGGGATTGCAGGCAGATATAAAAAGAAACAATAGTACCCTGGAAGAATTCTCATGTTAGAAATGTGTCCATCACTCCAAAATAACACACTCTCATACTAGAAACACCTAAGAATGGTTCCAACTAATGGATGGATCTACTTGTCCATTAATTTCAGAAATTGAAAGAAAAGTGTATGTGATGACTTTGTTTTATGTATTCAATAAAACTCTTCCCCAAATTGATGTCACTGTTTTACTCCATTTGAACTAAATATTAGGTTTGTTGTAGCTAGACATTTGGCATGAATTTTTTCTTAAGGAATGAAAACACAACCATTTCATCTTTAATCTCTAACTCATCTAAGACCACAGAGGAAATTAATAGCAGACAAATCTAGAAGTGGGCTGGGAGGAAGCCTAGGAAAAAAGATCTTAAAATATTCATACAAAATTTTTAGGCTTTTTGAAGACTTCAAAGAAATTGTGTTAATGTATGGTGGAGATTTTCTATTATTTTATTGAATCATTAAATTCAAAAGAGAAAGTTTAAATACATCATCATTAACTTCCATTATATAATTACAGATTTGATGCCACAGAAATATTCCCCAAAAACCTTTGGTTTGTAATGGTAAGATAGACATTGTAGTCCATTAGCAGGGTTAGGCCTGTAACAGATAAAGCAGTTATGTATTTTTTAGAGTGCCTTGGTTTGGTCTTATGACCAAACAACATTTCAGAAAAGGATGTAAGGGCAGAAAGTTTATTTGGAAGGTGATTCCAGAAGCAGAAGTGTGTGGACACTGAGATAGGGAAGGAAGAGTATTAATAAAGGATACAGGTGTGAGTTTGTCATGAGTTGGCATTGAGTGGAACCTTGGCTGATGGAGGTACTCTGAGCAGCTATATAGTTTGTGCCTGTGTACTATGCATTCTTGGGGACAGAATGACAGTGTATTTACCCAGAAAGTACTCCCTCTCATCCCACTGGTTGAGGGTACTCCCAGGATGTTAATCCCTTGAATTCTGTTGCCCCTGCCCACTGGCTGGTCTACCAACTTCTCTCCCACCTGCCTCTGATGCAAGATGCTGGCACTATGCAATGAACTGTCTATGACAGTTTGCTCTGAAAGCTTAGGGGTCACAGGAATGCTACATAGTGAGTCGCCTGTGTCTGCTATCAAGAAGCAGAAGAATATAGCAGCTAAGGGAGCTTTTGTTTAGTGTCGGTTGATGACACGGCTTTAGATTATCTACACTCTTATTTTTTTCATCCACAAAGCAGCAATAATATTGGAAGCATAATACATGTAAAATGTATGATCGCCAGGCAAAAATGGCAGGCAGTAAGCAAAAAAAATTGTTTTAATTTTCTAGGTGAATATTTCTAAGCAAATCATCTATCACCAGCCATGCTCACCAAGCCAAAGAAGCATATCTAATCTCTATTAGTCTTTTCATTGAATTTACATTTAAGAATATTCTACTCCCCTTCTCACTTCGGCTGGCATTTGAAATAGCCAATAATAAGTTAGGAAGTGTCACATTCACTGCTTTGCTGTGCTCGTGGAATCATAAAGCCTGAGGACTGAAAGGGGCTTCGAGGTTCATCTCATTCAATCACCTGCTCCATGCCTTCCAACAGAAACAATTTTGTTTCTTACCTAGAAAACACCCTTTGACCTTAAACAATCGAGACTGATTTGTGTGAGATCTGCTTCTTTTCTCTGTTGTCATCACCACTCCTACAAACAGCTAAAATCCGGACAGGGGAAGAGAGCACAGGTAGAAAAGTTTAAAATATGCCTCCAGGAGAAAGGATGCTCATTTTTCAAATATGAATTATCCCTGAGATATTACATTGACATTTTCTCCAAATTTCTTCAGAAATGGTAGATGAGGCTATTTCTGGCCCTGTGGGAGCCCTGATGTTGAAACAAGTTTTTATAAGCTGGGTTTCACAGCGTTGGGCACACTGCTTGTCTTCAGTGGCACCTAACACAGCAATTACTCTGTCAGCTCAGGCTCTGCTGCTGACTTCTAAACACAGTACATCTACAGATTTAGTTAGAAGTGTATCAGCCACTTTTCCACACAAACACTGCCCCCACAAAAGACGTGACATGTGCTGACTATCTTTGAAAAGGTGTAATTATCAACTACTAGTGTTATAAACAGAAATAGGCACAAAACTGACGCGTGCTTAAGGTTTCCAGAGCCTGCTCAATTAGGGTAAAAATACCTTACGGGGCCAAAAGGAAAACACAAACATTGTAAGGTTCCTTCCTCTGCTCAACACATTTTTCATTCTGTTCAAGAGAAGGGCGATTGGCATTTTTAAAGGTCTTGGTGCAGGTAGGAAGCTCCTAACACAAGAAAGGAGTTTCTGGAAGAAATCTAGAAAACTATGACAAAGAAGCCATTGTAACTACCCAAAGAGCCTCTTTCAGGCAAAACCACCTGAACAGGAAAATATAGGTGGGATTGTCAATACTGACTTGGGACATGTCTCTGGGTTACTGCCCAAGGGTTGATTTGAAAGAAGGCAACTTGAATACAAACAAGGCTGTAGCACGTTCCTGATACTCTGTCCAATATACACAGAGTCTAAAGCTCTAGCATCCCAAAGGGAAACCAAAGGTCATTTTCTCAGCTTTCTGTTTGTTCTGCTCCTCCCTTGCTCCAGTCCTTACTATAGGAGTTATTACTAAAATCATTGTGATTGTCCAGCTTTTACTGACAAATGACTCAAAAATACTCTCAACTCAGGATACAAATTACTCATCAGCCTGCTTTTTTTGTTGAATGGATCTAGAAACTAGAAAGGTATTTTGATATTGGGTCAAATGACATTTTTCTGCAATTTATACTTAGTGTCTTCCTCTTAGGGCAATTCCCTTTCCTGTTAGACAATATCTCTCTCTCTCTCTCTCTCTCTCTCTCTCTCAAGCTATTGTAACTGAGAGAAAGAGAGAAACAAAGAAACCATTGTAACAGAGAGAGTGAGAGAGAGAGAAAGAGAGAGAGAGAGAGAGAGAGAGAGAGAGAGAAGGTCTATATACCTTGACTATATATAGACTGGGTTAATTTTATTAAGTGTGTTCTAGATATAATATACATATTTCTCACATATGGACGGAAAAGGTATGTGATGGAATGACATGTTGTAATAAATTCCTGCAGAAAAAAATCCAGAGCCAAGGAGAATCACTGAGGTCTCCTTTGTTTTGAATTTCCCTTCTTTCAAAGTTCCAACTATAACTATTAAGAAACTTTCATTTTTTAATTGATAATATAGTTGTTTCCCATTGAGATATAATCAACATACAACACTATATTAGTTACAGGTATACAGCATAATGATTTGATATTTGTATCTGATATTTATATATAGCAGGAGAAGATCACCATACTAAATCTAGTTAACATCCATTTTCATACTAGTTTAAGATATAGTCTTATCAATTTTTACTATTAACTATAGTCCCCATGTTGTACATTATATCCCCTGTTGTCTTAGACAATAAAAATGTAAATCAAAGAACATGAATAAGGAAGTAGAAAGGTTTTCACAAAATAAAAACAAGGAATATATCCTTTTTTCCCTATTACCAATAGCAGTATTAGCTATGGGATTCACAATTTATTGAGCCTTTTACTTATTTATTTTTGGCCATCAGAATACTGGCTAACATTGAAATGATTTTCTGGCCTTATAGGTATATTTTCCAGCCACTGAGTGACTGCTGACTTGCATGCTACAAGGCTGAATGCAACTAGTTTAAATCATCCAATTTCATAGTAAACTTGATGTTTTCAGCTTATATAGCAAGTGTTTTTGTGAAAAAAGCTCTGGATAAGTGTAATTCTGTTATTTAGGACTTTTATCTTTCTTTTACTTCCACAGTATTTGAAACTAAAGGTCTTATAATTTTCAGATTTGGGGATTCCATGGAAAAACAGCTGTACCAAATGCTGGGGGATGCCTGGCTTAAATGGGGTGCAGGGGGCTACTCACTCAGTTCCCTTCTGAGTTTTATTGGTAAGTGCTCCTGGGGTTTTGGCTTATGGGTAAGGGCAGCGGTTTCTAGGTCACTACCCCTTCTACCATGTTCCTTAAGTGTATTTCTATCAGCACACACAGCAAGCTGTGTGTGTGTGTGAGGGGGTTAGAGAGTTGGGAGGGGGGTTTGTCTTCTTCCCTTTCACTCTTATTCTCCTCAGCAGTCTTGCAGTTTGGGTAAAGGGAACTACCTTCTCCCCTTTTGGCTTTTCTTAGCTCTCCCCAAGATTTATGAGCTTTGACAAGTGTTCCCTAGGGTCCTGGATGTAGTTGGCCACTAATTTTCTTTAGGGACCGCTCTCCCTTATCTAACTATCTAACAATACGGCTCACTTGTGTGTGAACTTAACAAGATGATATATATGCACTCACACACAAAGAAACAAGCACAACTCTCATTTTCTAAAACACTGCTAATTAAAACACAGTATAAAGTAGAGGCCACTAACATTTCAAAAGAGGGCAAGGGATGGCTTAGTCAAATGAAATTCTTGAATCTTAAGAATTTTGGTACAGGGTAAGAGACATTTCCTATATCCAAAAATTGCTAATCATCTAGACATATATGTACACATATTTATATATACACATATACATATGAAACCAGTCAAAATAAGAGGAAAGCTTAAATCAAATAAAATCAGAATTTAGAAAATAGAGAAGAAACATATTAGAAGAGGTACAGGCTTTATGTATAAATCTGCTATCAGATATTATCCAAATGTCCAAAGTTCATCTATCTAAATATCCAAATACCACACTACTTTAAAGAGCAATAAAGTCTTATGCTATGAAGAGTAGAAGCCAAAGAACCCTTCAAAATACCTCTGATAGAAAATCTAGCTCCTTTGATTACGTGTTTCTGTGGCTCAGTTTTTCTTGTGAGAGAGCTTATGCTGTTTGTATTTATAAATTTTAGGGGAAAAAAATCATCTTTTGAAGTTTTTTGAAAGAAGTTGCTTTTTAAGGTATTCCTTGAAAAGAGCCAATTTGTAAGAAACACTTGCGTGTGCTATTGCCCAGTAGATCTCTCAAAGCTTAGCACTTTTACTGCAACCACCTCAGCCAATGCCTCTGAACTTCACGAATGGAAAAGAAAAAGGGAACTGGCAATTTATTCTTTGTTGACTATTAAATCATGCATTCATTCTTTACAGAATATTTACAGGAAGTCTACGTTGCACAAACCACTGGCGAGGCAAGGTTAGATTAAGGGAATTTCATAGTGCAGAAGGCACTCGAGACATGATGAATAACTGCAGATAGGTGGATACTGAGGAGATGGTCTTGTAACAGCGACTCTTGATTCTTTTTCATCCCCATGTCTTCAGTGGAATAAAGTCAACAACCAAGTTGCAAATGAGCAGTGCCTGGGGGACTTTCACAAGGCCAGGTGCCCCATCACCAAATAACAGCAGGATTCACAGCTTCCAAGGTCATGGACTGAGTGAGAGAGCCAGGAGCCATTTATCAATAGTTGAGGAGATACACTCCTTGAGATTTGGGTGAGAACATGGAGGGAGGGTGAGCTTGAGTTGGGGAAGGGGTGAGAAATGAACTGGGTCCCAAGGGTCCCCTTGGAAAGATACTATACCTGTCTGATTACAGAAGCCATTAGACAAAGACCTAGTGAGGGGGATAGTTTCATTTAATTTCTGAAGCATCTCAGATCCTGTGGCTAAGTAATGCTTGTATCTAGAGAGGCCAAAGGACCTCGGTTTTATTATTATTATTGATTTGTGAGAGCCATTGGTATGTTAGGCATTATAATCTATTATCATCTAACTAACTATAATTTATCACCTTTGTCTGCTGTGTCTAACAATGTCTTCTACTCCAAGTTGTACAAACCATTTTTTTCATATTCTAGTAATTTTGGATTTCCTTCACTATTTTAGATATTTATTCCATCTGGAATTGTTTATATGCTGTGAGACAGAATGCCAAATAACTTGGGTTGCCTATGACTACCTATTGCACCAATATCCTTACGGAGGATATCATTTCCAGATAAACTGGATATGTTATTTGTCACTGATGCCTAACTACCAAAAACAAATTTATATGAAATTATCTATAAACATATAAACATGCAATATATATAACACAAAAATGAAATCATAGATATTATTAATTTATAATTAATACACACTTTGAAGATAGGCTCTATTTTATCTGAGGCATATTTATGTTTAGTGTGTTCACTCCTCCTCTCTTGGAGGTAAATGATTATGAGTGGGCACACAATTAACACTCTCTAGCCAGATGCTAAGAATACTTTTATTTTCCTTGGGAAATATTTTATAATGTATAAATTTAAGATGGCAGGTGAGAGGGGTTTCCATACTGATACACTAAATTAGACTCTTGGGACACAGTAGATAGGCCTGTGATGTATAAAGGACTTCAAAGAAGTATTTTTTCTTTTTTCAATTCAGTGATCATGTATTAATCTTCTAAAATAATACCAAACTAGATGGTTACTATGAAAGAAAAACATAATGAATAAATTATGATTGATACACTTAAAAAAGAAATTCTCTAATTCCAGAAGAAAATGCAGGTATAAACTAACTAGAATGAATGAGTACATGAAGTAAACGATTGTCAACTAACTTCCTGTCCCATTCAAATTAGTGTAACACATAAGTATACCTACTGTGCTTTTAAGTTTTAGAAAATCAAATTCTTAAGAATGGGAAAGAAGTAATCATATTAGTCATAGAAACTAATCATCACCATGATTGAAAATCACCTTGTAATTTTCTGGTAATAAGGGCAAACTAAAAATATGATAGGTCGACTAATACTTGTTTTTCAATAGAAAGCAGGGTACTATTCTTCCATAGAAATGGTTTCTTCCTTGATGCTACCTACAACTATTCTAGATGTCATACTGCTAGATTAAACACTTTCAGCATCTGTGTACAGACTTTATTCACATTACTCCAGGGACATTACTGGTGCATCTGCTGAGAGGTGTGATGATGAAGATGAAGAACATAATGATAATTCTACCTGCCATTTTCTGAACATTCACTTGGTATCAGCTCCTCTTTCATGTTCTTTATGCATTTTCTCACATAATCCTATAGCAATAGCCCTGTAAGGCAACTGATTTTATTACTACCATTCTTCCCTTTACAGCTCAAGAAACGGAGTCACAGGCCATCAGAACTTGCCATAGGTTACACATATAGACTGACACAGGCACTTTTCCTCCACAGTTTGAGCTTACCCTTGCAATTCATAGATTTCCCCTTTTCACAGGCTTTTCCCTTTACCTAAGATTCAGAAAGCCTGGGTAAAAATCCTGCACAAGAAAATAACTAAATACTTGCCAAATTTAAAACTTTCAACACTTCATTAACTATTTCCAAGAGATTTTTATACAATCCATTCTTGCTCTACAGCTATTAGATACTAAATTTTACTTTATAGTTATTAGAGAGTTTACAGTTTTAAAGAAAGTTGAATCTGCGTGTGTTTACAATTAAACTATTGAGTCTGAGGTCTGAGACATTCTCCTCCTGATCACTAACATATGTCAAGAAAGGAAAGGATGCTTCAAGGAATTTGTTTCCTGTTGGAATCATCCTCCACAAAGCTAACTTACCTGGGTCTAGTTAGAAATTTGGTTAACCTCAGCTGAGCCCATGGTGATGAACCTATTCATTCTGTGAAACACATCCTAGACAGATCTGGTAAATGGATCCTGAGTGTAATGCGGGAAATCTACAGATAGCAACAGAAAAGGGAGTTACCCAGGTACCCCATATAGCAGCTGTCAGGAGAAATAACCCAGTTGTGGTGGTCCAGAACTAAATTTAACTCAGGACAGGAAGTGTTTCCCATGCCAGCTGATTTCTGCACCTCTGAGTTGTGTATTTAGATGAATGAGTAATATCTCCTCCTTGTTCTGCTGGCAACTCAGCTTAATCAACCAAAGGTTTACTGTTATCAACTTCAAATATCACTCCTAGGTTCTGTCACTTCTCATATAAGAAAAAAAATTTTAGGAAAGGAACAAACATGGAGTTGAAAGAAAACAGGGATTTAAAATATTGCCATAGCCCACATCACGTAATCATTTGGGAACACCAGAAAAAGTCAGCTTTGAATTTTAGTATATTCCATGACTAAACTGTGACTCTGCCAGCTTTTATGGGGAAGCCCTAACAATGTGAATTTATTTGGGAATAATGCTTATAGCAGGTAATTAATGAGGTTATAAGGCATGGTTCTTTTATGGTTTTACAAGAAATACCAAAGAGAAGGCACACCCTTTCCCTCTTGCCTGTACAACCCTGCTCCCAAAGAAGAGATTATGTGGGAACACAGGAAAATGATGGCTATGGATGAGAGAAGAGATCTTATAATGAAACCTACCTTTTTGCTGGCACCTTATCATGGGTTCACAAACCTCCAAGAGAGTGAGCAATAAATTTATGTTGTTTAAGCCACTAAGTCTATGCAGTATTTTTCAAGGCCAACTCAAACACCACCCAAGTCCTTTCAACTCAAATTTTTACATTAAATTTTAGCTAATATTTATTCTTCCCAAGACCCTCATATGAAAGATCAGACTCCAAAGTAAGTCTTCGTTGACACTAAATTATCTGAAAAACGTCACACCACTGTGAATAACACACCTCCACATACACAAACCCGGCGACAGTGGCTATCAGAATGAATATTTAAGTCCCACAACATGATACACAACATGATACACTACAACTACAGGTGTACAGTCGTCACTTATAATTCAGAAATTCATAAGCTCTGAACACCACAAATTTGTCTATGAGTTTGCAACATACCCATTTAATGTCAAAATTTACTGAGAAATGGTGTGAAACCATTTACAGTACTTAAAAATCACATATGGTTTCAAACATTTGTTGCACTTTGGTGGTTAAAAAAAAAAATCTCTTCTTTATTTTCCTTCCACTTCTGTTCTTTTTCAAAAAGCAAAAAGGGTGGTGTTTCCATTCAGGTGACCCTCTTTGATCCAGGCCTCCTATCTATCAGTGAATCCATAACCCACAAATGAGTCACAACCAGAAAAACACTGGCTGATAATGTCATTGTTATTGCCTTATCCACAGATGTCACTGAAATTCACAAGCTCTAGATCAAAAGCTCTACCAGCAAATTCTCCTGTCTTCCTAACATGAATTAATTATTTCATTTAGTTATTAAAGAGTTAAAACAGTTTTTTTTGTTTGTTTGTTTGTTTCATTCTGATCAGTTGTCCCCACCCTGAAAATCAAAATTAAATGAGTATTCATCGTGGCTGCCACTTTGGTGGCCACAACATACTTAAAATGTCCAATAATGCCAGGAAGGTACGGCCAGGTCTCTCCCACTTGGAGTATGTGCTCACACAGATTCAGAAAAGATACAAGGAAATAACGGAATCCTCAGAGAGGGCTTAGGTGGACACTGGGAACCTTCTCTTCTCTTTCTGTTCATAATATTGGTATTCTGGAGGATTTTAAAGAAGCTTCTCTTTCAGAAATCAAGAATGGCACCCAAATCACACAACTTATCCACAGTTCCTTCTGAACTGCCATGGACTACAATGAAAAGTCTTTCAGAAATCAAGAATGGCACCCAAATCACACAACTTATCCACAGTTCCCTCTGAACTGCCATGGACTACAATGAAAAGTCTTTCAGAAATCAAGAATGGCACCCAAATCACACAACTTATCCACAGTTCCCTCTGAACTGCCATGGACTACAATGAAAAGTTCTTCTCCCCTTCATTCTAAGCTCTGATGCCACTTTTTTTTTTTTTAATATAGGGTTTCCAATTTATTATTTTGTTTTTTCCCCCTTTTTTTATTTTTTTATTAAAATATTTTAAAATTTACATATACTTGCCATTAATTGTAATCCCCATGTATTCCCCATCACCATCTCACCAGTGCACCATCACCTCAGTCCCTCGTGTTCCCATCTTCCCTCAACCCTCCCCCTCCCGATGCCACTTTTGCTCTTAGTCATTTCGCAAACATTTTTAAACACCTGAGTCTTCACTACATGCTTGCCTGAGATTTCTGAATTCGTCTTACATATCAAGGTGCTTTCCTATTTAATCCATGTCACACCTCCTCAGAGTAATTGTCAAAGAAGGGCTTAAGTTTAAATTTCATTTTGTTCATCAATTTTGTTCTTTGAGCTTCCTTAGGATTCTGATTTATTATACCCCTTATCCAGCAACTACTGAAAATTAAAGTAGCACATGCAGTTGGCCCACAGTAAAAAGGATGGCTGTGCAATGTCTTGTTTTTCACCAATCATTCTTCAACTTTTCAGGGAAGTAAATCATAGTGAATGATGTCAGCAAGTCCCTGGTTCTCCCAGACAAAAATGAAGCAGTGCTTCCCGAGTCCTTTCAACTCTGCATGAAAGCAGAATCTGCTGATGATGGTTCCAGAAAAGTGTCATCCTAAATGTCAAAGTGAAAGAGAAGTGAGCTTAAACAGGTTTCCCCACTGCCTGTTGGAAGATACCAGAAAAATGAGAAGTTTTAAAAACAGTGCAGAAGTGCTTTCTCAGGAAGAAATTTTTGAAAACTTTCTTCCCCTTGAAATTGATTGTGTAATAGGTACAACACTCAAGCTCATTACAAAGGAAAATCCAGAAATTAAGGTTTCAACCCCAACATACATTACTGTTGCTGGTGTGGTTTTGCACTCATTGTCTAGGAGATTTATATCCAACCATTTCAGTGGTAAAGGATATACAATTATATTTTAGGATGAGTATGAATTTTCTTTATGAAAGTAAAGAAACAAAAGAGAGTATTGTTTTCCAGGGTCACAAATCTATTTCCATCAAGACCTTTGCTACCCAAAGCACTGTCTATGGCATCACGTGACTTTTGTTAGAGATGAAGAATCTCAGCTTCCACTCACCTACTGATCAGAATTGACCTTTTAAAAGGTTCCCCAGGAACTCAGTATAGTTTGAGAAGCACTGTTCTAGATGACTGAATTAGGTTCTTCTGAGTACAGATGAGAATTGAAATGGAAATACTCTGCTAAATACCAGACTGTCCTTTTTCAGCAATCAAAAAAGAAAAATTAGACGCGTTCATAGGAACATGGATGGAACTGGAAGGGATTATGCTCAGCGAAGTAAGTCAGAAGGCTAAAAAAAAATACCAGATGGTTCCTCCCCTAGGAGGAATATAAGGGAACCAAATGAGGATCAAGGAAAGGAATAAGAACAATAATAATAATAAATACACAATAAAAACCAAAAATGAAAAGACAAGGACAAATTGAGGACACTTGGAGGGGGAGGTTTGAGGGCAGACGGGAGCATGGGGACTGAGGTAATGGTGCACTGGTGATATGGTGATGGGAAATACATGGAGATTATAATTGATGTCAAATATATAAATAAATTTAAAATAAAAAAAAATTAAACTCTAAGATGAAGATTTAACATAAAAAAAAAAAAAATACCAGACTGTCCTTACTCACTTCAGACTATGGAAATGATGTAAAGTGTGGCAGAAGGTAGCCAGAAAATCTTTTATAGGTAGATAGGTAGTGAATGTATCCTTATGTTAAAAAAATTCATTAATTACTGTCATAGGAGATAATTGAGTCACCAATTCTTACATCAAATAATTTCCCATAAAATAAGAGTTTTAAAATAAACCCTCCATATAAAAACAGTGCTGCCTGGTGTAATTCAACAAAATAATAGGTACTAAATGTGTTAGTTGAATAAATACCTTATATTCTTTGAATGTAAATATCTGTTATCTGAGACCCTTGGAAAGAAATGCTTGAATTCCTGTTTTAAGACTTAAACATGCATCTTCAACACAACATATTTTGTAGAGCTGTAAATTCTTGCCCTGGGCAGCTTAGCTTCTAACTAACTAAATGGCACTTGAAATGAATCCATTGCTCATCACTACAGGATTGTGGTGGTTGCTTTTTTAATTTTTGGAGATGCGCAGGATAACTCAGGTCTAGCAAAGGTAAAAAGTAGTTTTTAACTATAAGAAGTGGACACAATGGACACACAACTTCTGGATTTAGGGGTGACCCCCCCTTTTTCCAGTAGGCAAACTCAGTTACAAAAAACCTAAGTTTAAATCCTGAGCTTCAAGCTCCTGTGCAGGTATGCTACTTTCTTTTTTTTTTTTTCATTTTCAAAGATTTATTTATTTGTGCATATAAGAACTGGGGTATAGGCCAGTGAGTGAGAAGACTCACCAGAAACAAAGCAGGGAGCAGAACAGGCAGATCCACTGAAATATGCTGCTGAGGGGAGCAGTGGGCGAGACAGGAGAGGTCTGCTGTGCCATGTAGGTCCCCTCCCTGGCCAGGGATTGAACTTGTGCTGCAGTGGCTGTGGACATTTCATAGTGTTGTGACTTAACCCCTTGTGCCATCACAGAGGCCTCAGGTATGCTACTTTCTAATTCAACTCATTCAACATGACTATATATGAATTGCTAGCAATATATCACTAGTATGCAATAAATTAGATTTTTTTTTATTCTTATTACTACTATTAAGTTCAAGCTACTCTGAAAAGCTTCTAAGAGATACATAGATAAACCTGAGTAGTTCCCTACCTCATGAAGTTGAAGTGTGAAGTCAGATATTGGGGTTAATGGATATATAGCATCTGTCAAATGTGAAGGTTAAAACATTTTTTGTTGTTAATTTGACTGACTCCTAATCATAACATGAAGTGTTTAATCTTAGTTGATGCACTGTCCTGAAGGGAAAATTAGTAAATCTACATAATTAAATAGTATAATAAAAGTCTTAGGTATACCTTTCAGTATTCTGAAAAGCAGTTTTTGTTTCTCTGCAGATGAATAAAATCTTAGTCTAAATATTGATATCTATACCTCCTTCAGATGCTGGAATATTCTATAACCATTCTTTTGTTAGGCTTTGAACTGGCAGTTCCCTCTACCAGGAATGCTCAAGTCTTGGCTTTTCCAATCACTGGCTCTTTCTCATAAATCAAAAGACTTCCTTGATCCTATCAAACCATAAATCTCAGTTCCAGAAAGCTACTTACTTGTTACTAAACACACAAGACAGGCACACAAGAGTTTAATCATAGTCAAGGGAATGAGATAATATCATAGGACTCCCTTTAAAAACTAGTTTATTTAAAAATTCATGTATTCACTCAAGATGTGATTGATCACCTACTATATGCCAGGCACTGTCCCAGTGCTGTGTGTGTGTGTGGTGTGTAAAATAATGAATACAACAGATTAGTTCCTCATGTCTTGGGGTTTATGCAGTAGATGGGTGGGTAACAGACAATAAACATGCAAATAAATGATTACAATAGGACCATTTTAAATAGTAGTAAGTGCTATTAAGGAAATAAAGCTGGCTATCTGATAGTAATGGTGGCTATAACTACTTTATCAGAGTTATTTTACTTATTTTAAATCTTTAAAAAGAAATAACCCAGGAAAAATTTATTTTTATCATTGCCATTTCACAGACAAGAGAACTAAGGCATAGAAATATCAGGTGACACATCTTAGGTCACTAGGGATTAGGGCCAGGTTTGAAACCAGACAGCCTACATCCACTGCCCAAACAACCAGTCCTGAAGCCAAGAACACAGCTTCTCGGGACAACTGGCTGGCATCACTTTTTGGCATGCCTATGAGGTCAGTGTGAACCAGCTACAAAATACACACAGCTATTCCTTCCAATTAAATATTCCCCAGATGCCAAGTGAAGGGCGTTTCAAATGCACATTTTCATCAAAGTATCCTTGACAGCTCATATTGTTGATCTAATATCAACTATATTCAGATAACATTTTGAGGTTAATATATAGTAAAATAAATACATCTGAAGCAAACAATGTGCAGAACTGACAAATACTTACACCTATGTAACCTCTATCAAGATACAGAATATTTTCATTACTCTAGAAAGGTCCTCTCTGTTACTGCTTCCCAGTTAATTGTATACACTCTGTTTCTTCTGGTAGAGATACTTCTGCAGGCACATTGCATAATGAGCAGAGTTTTGGGTTTTTTTTTTTTAATAAATGTCTCACCTGTCACAAACCAATAATCATATTTGAAAGTTAGAATATCAATTGCAATTTTTGACAGCAAGCTGCAATTGTGTACTTCTCTGCCCTTTTTGTTCATATGCAAATCCTCTTCTTAAAGTGTTAGTCATGTTCTGATTTCCGTTAAATACATCCGATTCTATAAACTCCTCCAGCTGACACTGTGTCTGGAAAAAGGCACAGTCTATCTGTGTTTTGTAACCTAGCGGTTCATCACTCATAACTCACTAAACAAATGGAGCAGATTGCAATGGTACAGTCAGGCCTCCAAAGACGTCTCCCAGCATCACAGAAACCAGAGAGATAGCAAACACAGATACCATTTATTCAAAAACTTCCCTGCAGTTCCCAAATTATTTAAATGCTGCACATGAAATATCTTTTCAGCAGGTCCCCAACTGCAAGGAAGTGAAGGTGGTAAATTAAAATGAAAACTAGACCTGTGCATCATGAACTGAGCATGCAAATGGATGGCCTAAAGATCTTGTTAAAATACAGATTCTGATTCAGCAGGTATAGGGATCAACCCGGGACTCTGCATTTCAACCAAGCCCTGGGCAATACTGATGCTACTAGCCCAAGGTTGCTGCTTACTCAGGTTAAATTCAAGTTTGTAGTAAATAAACATTTACCAGTGTGTATAACTGAGGGCACAAAAGATATCTCTAGTCATATAAGTTTGGGAGTCACTGGGTCGAACCTTTACTAAATCGACTCCTTTAATATAGGCCATAACGAAACTTTTAACATGCTAATAAGAATTGTTATGCTCCAAGAAAACAATATGGCATAGGAGGTCTCCCAAGTTTAGTAGATCACAGAATACTTGTTTTGCAGAGGATTTGCTAGGTCCGTTGCCCCTCCCAGAGGGCAAGAGGATTTTGTAGATCCTTCCTGAACCTAAACAACTATTACTTCCAAGAAAGTTCCCTCAATGGTTTGAATATCTTGATAAAAAATATCAAAAACTTTGCATTGTTTTCATTTCCTTATTATTGCTTCTGTCTTTCAGAAAACAGGTTCTACAACCTTTCAGAGGAAAGCCAAGTTTGTATATTATTGGCAATTTATTGCTTAAGGACGTGTTAAAGAAAGCTCATATAAAACTGTGTAACATGTAACCAATATAGGCAATTTCACTGTACCAATAAGTTTCACAAATAAGGTAGTGAGAGGAGGTTACAAGATTAATTTTCTTCTACATTGCAGCTACTCTGTCCAGTCCTCTCACTAGCTTAAACTGGAAAATCTCAGGCCTGTGTCTTACTTTTCTAAGTTATGTTCTTTCCTTAACATGTCTCTTATTAGGAACATGATATTTGTTTGACAGCTGAGTGTTTAACAATTCTTTTTCAGATTGTCAAACTGGTCTATTCCAACAAAAACAGGCTTTAAAAATATGTGCTGGCAGCAGCTTAAGAAATTCTGAATGACAATGGCAAATTTTACTAGCTGATGTCGATCTTTCTGTTACTCTTCCAGGTACACTTAGAATTTCTAAACTATATAACCCGGCACTGTGTTAGGGCATTCTTGTCTTTGTTACTTAGTGAATTGATCTAATGTGCAGACTGAAGCTTTGAACACTGCACTTATTGAAAAAGGTAACGTTAAAAAAATGCCTCTATGGGTATTCATTACATTTTTGCCACCCTTAAATTTAATATTTATGGTTTCAAATAACCATAAACAAATATGGACATGCAAAGGATATTTTAAAATTACAAATCTGAAGCATACGGAAGTACAAAGTTTGCAGAGAGGATCAAGCTGGTCAGATGAGTAAAAGTGGCTGACAGTGTGGTGTGGTGTAGCTAAGCTCTGCTTCGTTGTTCTCATTCAGCTGATTCAGGAACCTCACTCATGTTCATTACAACCGCTAAGAATTATTACCCATATTTTACAGGTAAGAGAATTAAGGACATTTTCTGCTACAAAAGTGTACGTTCATAAATGTCTTGGAAGTATCCTCAGAGCCGTCAAGGGTCAGCTACATTAATCAGAATTACTGCCGTGACGTTATTTAATAATGGAATTTTGACAGGCTCTTTTCTTTTATGCAAACTCATTTATAATAACTTCAGATACAAACTGTAGCTCATGTAGTTATTTGAATACCACAAATCAAAGACAATGACAAGCCTACCACAACCTCAAGATAACTGTATAATATAGTTACCTTAAAAGATTCAAGCATTATAAACAAATTAGACACATAAGCACCTGAGTTACAAATAAAATATACTTCCATACAAATGGTACTCTTTTCTACTATTGTCTCCATGTAAAGTTACACTAATAATTGCTAAGATTGTGGATACTCTCTTTTCTAGCATACAAGGTCTGTGCCTAAAGTCACATTTCTGAAAATACAAGCTAATTCACTAAAGGCCTATCCCATTACAAATACAGCAGCCACATAAAAGCATTATAAAAGCTATTAAGCACTATGTGACATTCATCATAAATCTCATATGCTTAATTTTATATGCCCAAGACATGTTAGCATCAAGAAAAAGCATACAAAACGTTGATATCTTAGAAACAACCATTACTTACTAACACCAGTGTTAATTTTTAATTTAACATCATTAATTTTCCACATGATCAAGGATGCTTACATAATCATGAGCTGCAATAACCCTGTGAAAATTGTATTAATGTGTTTCGGTGAAAGCATAAAAGAAGTATTTTTTTGTGGAGGAAAAAGTCATTTAATATAATAAAACTATGACAAAGACATAATATAGTGAAGTCATACACATGATGTAAAAATGTGTTTCCTTTTACAACTTGATGTAGATTGAGTTTATAAATGGTTCCTTGGAGACTCTGAGATGTTTGTGTTTCCCCCTCCCCTCTGTGTGCACAGGGAGCTCCAGAAGCATTGGAGAAAGGGTATCATTTTATCCAGTGTCTCTAGGATGTTCGGGTTAGGATAAACAAAGCCATCAGCAGGCAATGAGCCAGCCTATGCATGTAAAGTACTTAGTAATTGAAAATTAGACTATATAATTAGATAAGGAGTTCACAGGCAAAGTAGTTATCCTTTTTCTAAAAACACAAAGATTTTGATTCTTTTTCAACTAAGCATACTTTTGCAAAACCAAAAGATCACCTCTGAAATAAAGGAAAAGGCGAACAAGGGAAACTTTTAGTAAGTGCTCCATTAGTAGATAAGGGACTGCCATTCATCTGCACATTTCTATAAAATAATTTACATGTGATGGTGTGTTCATTTCTGAGATATTTTTAGGCCAGGTGAATAAAAAACCGTGAGCCCCACCACCATCTCTGATGAGATTCAGTCATGCTAGGATAGGAATCGTGCAATACCTGATGCTTGAAAGTGGCTTGATTAAAAGCCAGGACAGAACCAACAGGCACTCCTGCCACTGGCACATGATCAGGGAGGGAGAGTCACTCAGACTGAGATGGAGTCAGGGTTTATTAGGCCGATTCCATCTTACAAAACTATGTGAAGTGGTAAAGATGTCAACTGGTGTCCTTGCATTAATGGTGGACCCTAGAGATGATTGGTCGGGGCCAGCAGCTGGCAAAGAAAGTTGGACATGGGGGGAAAAAGGAAAGACAAATTGGAAACTATGTCTGAGTCCCACTATCTGCAACCTTGACAAGTCAGTTGACCTCCAAGGACATTGGCCTCCTTCACCAGGGAACTGCCTACTAGCCTTGGCCTTGGAACTGAGGAATGAAATCCAGTGGGAGCCTGCATAAGTGACACCCTGTGAGTAATGCTTGTGAGTGGCCTGGTTTTCACATTTCCATTTTGAGTTTGCATCAGGTCATCCTATTAGACTAAATTCTTATTCACAAATAAAAAATGGGCTTGAGTATTTGACAAATTGGATTTTCTCTCATAAGATTTCCTGCTCAGACATTCTGTCTTCATACAAACTATGGGAATCCATTGAAAATAGGAATTAAATAGCAGATTGATTAAAGAATGTGATTAGACTTATATAATTTTATGGGAACTTGTATTAAGATTTATTTCATTGAATTATAACAATCTGTTTATCTGGATGGCGGGTTCTTCTAAAAGAGGGAATATAGTCTGTTTGATGTTATAGTACAAGGCATTCAACAAAAGCAAATTAATGTATGAGTTCATTAATGAAGAAACTCAAAGTGCTGTTTTTATATGGAACTAAAAAGAAAATGAAGTATTGAATCAATAAAGCTCTATTGCCATTAACAATTCATTATATATATGTATATTGTGTATATATATATATATACACAGACACACACAAAAACACAAATATGTGTTATGTATCTCTATAAAACAAATCTAGTCTGTCTACTGATAGAAGAAGCCCCAAGGATTATGCTCCTAAAGTCTATGCTTGGCTTTTATATTCCTCCCTAATGTTTTCAAATGTATCTGCCAGATATCCTTTCTTAGGCAGGCTCTCTACCCCTGGTCTCTAAGCCCAACACTATCATACCCAGCTCGATTTGCAGTTTCTCTGGGAATCTCTATACCTTTCTTAGAGTCTTCAAAACTTGTTTTAAAGCTCCCATTTCCAAGAGAGCCCTTACTGCCCATGATGAATTACAAGCACTGTGCCACACATGCTCTTTCACACTCATACTCTCTAGAATATATAATGGAATCTCCCTCTAGTCCTATTCATGTACCTGCATATAGCATGTGCTCCCTTACAAGCTTATTCTACCTGTTCTTGGGGATATATTTTATCTCCCAAAGGGACACTAGTTTATTTACAATTAGGGAACAGATATTGCATCATCCACAGTAGTGTGTTTTAGACATTCTAGTAGAACTTTTAGAATCATATGTAGGAATGCAAAATCTAATTCCATGCAATATTTTTATATCTAGAAGATTTTTCCTATAAATACTTAACCTTATTTTCTCTCCACTCAGAATTAACTGACTGCACTACGAACCTATGTAAGTGGTTTTCAAAACAACTTTTGAATCAAATATAAATAAATGCATACAAAATCCAGAAAATCCCCTTTGTCATATATCATGCATTCTGATTCTCTTGATTCTGAAAAATATTTAAATAGTCATAGCGTTTTGCACTTGGTAGTAGCTAAACACCCATGGGGCAAGATGCAGATGGAATTTCAAACAAAATACACCTGTTTTAGAGACTCATTAGCCTACAGGTAATTTTTAATGTTTACTAGAAGAAAAGGGAAAGAGAAGGAAAGGGCCAATTTCAGTTATATGTACATGAAGGAGGGTGCAAAAGAATGTTGACATTAAGAGCAGGGAAATATGTCTTTGATTACAAAGTCCAATGCCTTCCCTGTACTTGTGTCTCGCAGCAATTTACTGAAAGCAAATAATTAAATAGGAGACATTGGTCATTTTAGGGTGTCCTGGTTCTCACTCTACAAAAGTCCTTAATATCTTTCTGCCCCACATTACAGTTAGTCTCCAATGACATCAGCAATTTCTAGTGAAGACACACTGGTGCCCCACACCACACCCACCACCTCAGAGGATCCCTACAGCTGAGGCAGACAGTACACACACATGCTGACATACTCCTCCCTCAAAAAACCAGTTTTCAAGAGGCCCTCACAAAAGGATTGAATGCCAGTTCTCCATATCTGTTACACACTCAGTAATGTATCATACGTTCACCATCTTCTCTGCCCTGCTTCATTATCCCTACTACATTCACTCTGGTTTGTGGGTCACTGCCATATAGACTTCTTGTACCAAAGTTCTTGTTTCAGAGTCTGATTTGGGGGGAATTCAAATGAAGGCATGGTTCAAAAAAACTTTTATTAACACCATTCTCCAATTCTAATGCCTGTGATACATGGTTCCTTGTTTTTTTAATTTTTCATGAATTTTTAATCCCTGTCCCAAGACTGAACCCAGTAATTGGATTATTTCCTTCCCTTCTTTTCCCTGCAGAGAAATGAAATGCACACTCAAATTTATGTAGAGATGTTTAATACACCTCACACAGCCCCTGCCATATAAGGACTCTCTCTTTCTTTCGTGAATGGATGAATCAACAGTTCAATCAATAGGGGTACATTTTTTTCACATTTAGAAAAGATTCAAAGTGAGCCATTCAAGCACTATTACAATGCACTCCTACTGCATCAAATGCTCTTCTGTGGATAAAATGAGTATGTTGCTACTCTTCATTAGCCCATGATAAAAATAGAGAATTCCCAGCTTTTCTGAATGGGTGATTAATTAGCAACTAAACTTCCTCTAGGGCAGTGTCTCCCAAATTTTCATACCACTTGCCCAGGGATGTTGTTAAAAGGCATATTCCGAGTCAGTAGGTCTGGGTGGAGGCCAAGATTCTCCATTTCTAGCAAACTCCCAGATAATGCTGATGCCAGGGTGCAAGAACCACACATTGAGTGAAAGTTGTGAACCTCCTCTGCCCCCCCCCAAAGCAGCCACTAACTAGTTGAGACTATTTAAATAAATAAATACAATTACAAACCCAGTTTCCTCAGTCACACCAGTCATTATTCAAGTGCCAAAGGCTATGCACAGCTAGTGGCTACCATGGGAAGTGGTACCATTGGAAAGTTCTGATATAAAGCATTTCCAGCAGTGCAAAAGTTTCACTGGCCGCAAAAAACTCTTCAATCAAAAGAGTTGATTGAAACACCATGGCTGATCATGACAACGTGCTCTCCAAAACTGTGGTTATGTCTAGCCTGATTTCTGTAGATTTGGTGAATAATAAATATGCAACATATAAATAGCTTGGGGCAAATAACTAAATTTGATCCAGCATGAATGCTCTCTTTGTCTTAGAATATTAACTATAGCAATAATCTTTCTCAATTTTACAAAACAAAACAAAAATGTGTAGACATCACTCATCTCTTAGTGTCAAGATTTAGTAACTGGGCACTTCTAATAAAAATAGATTTCTGTTTTTTTGTCCTGACAGCACTTGCCCATTTTACCTTTTCATGAAAATGATACTTTTTATTGGCACACTTAGTTGTTTATCTCTCTGATAACTGCAAATATTTCCACAATATGCTTGTTTCCTCAGTTAATCTGCTAAAGAGTCTCAGGAAATCAGAACTGACTTTGATAACAATCTTTCTGGAAAGTAAAGACACACCCCAGGTTGAAGTGCAACATAAATCCCTTGATTATAATTAAATATAATTCAGTTTTGAAAACTACAATTGGTGACAGAACACACTCTAGCCTCACTTCTACAGGAGGAACAGAGATGGCACCAGTTCAACCATTCAAGTTCTTGAGGTTGTTAACTTAATTTGAGACACAAGATGCTATAAGAAATAAAAGATTCAAAATATGTTAAAATTCTTCTAGTAATGCAAAGAGAGAAGAATTATATTTGGACTGCCTATGGGGTGTCTTTTACTGTCCTAATCAAACAGAGGTCACGAGAGCCTTCTGGTATTAGTTCTTTGTATTCAGGAGAGTACCTTTTAAGGGTCTCTGAAAAGTACAAATTAGTGATTGACTCAACTCCAGGATCTGTAAAAAATGTGCAGAACACTAGACTATTCCAAATATTTAATAAACCTCTACACATTAACTATCAAGGCTATTAGTGGATACAGTTCCTTATATTTTAAAATGTCTTCACTTACTTGCACCAACAACCTGGAAAAAAAAGAATCCAGATTACTCACTGGTGCTTGTACATGTTTTAGGAACAAGTTTTAGCAATTAAAATAAACCTGGAAGACTCCCCATGTAGTGAGAATTTCTTATGGCAGTACACCCTGTCTGTGTCCATGAGAAGACATGGAATTTTAAAATATGTTATGGTAAGACAAGAAAGAAGGGAAAGTAATAGACATACATATTGAGTTTTAATGACATGTGCCTGAAACATACAATGTTCATAATGCAGAATTATGCACTAAAAATGCAAGAGATGAATTATTTTATTGACTACAGAGCTTAAACAGTTCTAATATTTAAAGACAATCTGTATCAATTATCAAATACCAAATTCATAAATACATATTAACAACAAAATAATTTCTAGAAAATTCCAAGCACTACTTATGAAAGCAAAATAAGCTTTAATATGTGCATGTTTACCTACAGAATCTGGTCAAAATCTTTAGCAAACAAATAATGTCAGAGAAATAGGTTCTGCAATTTGATCCAACATACAGGTTAAATCATGCTTTATTTTCATAGTTACAGATGATAATTGTAGAAAGTTTAGAAATTCATAAAAAGAAAACTATCCTTCATCATGCCAAAACCTAGATATATTCACCACTAACACTATTGGGTTCCCTCTATGTGTTGTTTTTTTCTGCCTCATATAAATAGAGATATATTCTGCTTCTCAAAATTAATGTGAAAATGAAAAGCTAATGGATGACTAGATGGACACAAACAACGGACATAACCTTTATCATCATTATGCGGCAGGTGCTGAGGCCACCCTTCGCATGTATCACATCATGAATCTTCATGGTAACCACAAAAGGCCAGCAGTCGTGTTATTTCTGTTTTACAGAAGAGAAAGCACAGGGATTAAATGATGGATCTTTGTTCTCAGACTATGAAATTCTATAAAGCAAGGCCTGACTACTTACTCATCTCCAACTTTCTGTTTCTCCTCCTGCAGAATGTGATCATGTATTAGTGAATTATTGTAGACCTGATATTGAAGTAAAATTCAGAGAAAAAATGGTGTTTTCTTACTTGGTAGATGGGATTACTGTTGACATTTCTTCACCCCCTTGATACTGGGAGCGCACAGTGGAGTCTCGGAGACAGAGCATTTGCCCCTGCCCCTGACTTCAAGTTGGGTCACTAGACTGGTTTTTCCAACAGAACGTGATGGAACTAGGAATGAGCCACAGTGAATTTAAGATTTTAAGATGGAGAATTTTTCTTGTTTTCCAACTTCCTGTCTCTGCCATGGGAAGAATCCCACGTAGGTGCTGCTTCAAGGAGATTGTGGCGACCAGAAGAGAAATTCTGAAACCAGTTTGAAATCTGGAGCCAAACTCTGCCAGTATAACAATGCTGACCGCATACCACTGAACGAAAAAATAAATGCATGACTTGGAAACTACTGTATTTGAGGGATTTTGTTCTACAGGCTTATTGCAGCAATAACTGACTAAAATAACTTGTAATATATTCATTAATATGTAATAACTAGGATTAGCAGGCCCATAGTTTTCTCACTTAAATCTGTCATTTTATTTTAAAAGAGGAAATTGTCTTTCTACTTGACAAGGTCATGAAGGAAAATGCTTTTGTCTGTCAGGTAACAATTCTACATGCTCTTTTGTTAAAAGTATCTTTAGTATAAACTCAGATAGTTTAATCATAGACTGGAAAATAGGACGTCTGAAATTTGTAGTCCAAATAATACATGGATCAGGACTTGCAAAGAGCAACACATTAAGAGTCTTAAGTCTTTCCTAGAGGAATAAAGAGTATGAGGATACTCTTCATATGATGAAATCACAGCACTACGTAGTGTTTCTTAGAGATGGTGCCTCTCAATGTTTTCACTGCTTTAAGTAGGTCTGTCCATCAGAACTAAAATGTGATTTATCTGTGCTCTTTCCTATATCTGGTAACCACATTAAAAAAGGTGAATGGAAAAGTCAAGATTAACTTTCACAATTTATTTTAATCCAATATATCAAAATACAAACATATTATTAATATAAGAAATATTAATAAAATATCTTATATTCCTTCTGTGAGCTTAATCTTTAAAATTCAGTGTGTATTTTATACTTAGATCTAACCCATAATTTCAAGCATGGTTAGTAGTCACCATAATGTATGATGCAGTTTTAGGTAACGTGATTTACTTGACATCAGCTGGGTTCTTGCATCTTGGCTAATTCAGCTGGGCCACAAAATGTATATGTGTGGGTGTGATCGTTCCTCATTCATCTATAACAGACAAAAAACTAGCTATTTCTGAAAGTTTTGAATATCAAAACTCAATACTATACAATTAAAATTAAATTTAATTAGTAAATAATCAACTCTGTTTTGGATTCTGGAGTGCTTATTCAAATAGATGATGAAGAATTAATATTAATAATGAAATTACCCATTTATTAAGCACAAAAGTGACCTGACAGGAAGTGATACATGCGTGACATGGGCAAAACAGCTGAGTGTGAGATTAAAGTGACGTATCTCAGCTGCTGCCACTACAGCTGGGTAGTGGCACAGCGAGAGATAGACCCTGATACAGAGACTTTTTTACAGTAATGTTTCAGTTACTTAGATAAAAATGTTAATATGCTTAAGGTGTAAAGCTTTCCTAAATTAAAAGTCACTGTACTAAGCATGTGTTGCAATCTACTAGTTACAGATTAATATGAAGCCCTTGACTTGAAACCAAGCACCATAATATATATATACATATATATATATACACACATATAAGTATCTTCTTTAAAATATAAGGAAACTTGCTAAGGGAAGTCTAATTTTTATGTCACTGAAACTTTTTAAGGTAAATGTCCAATTTAGAATATTTACACAGCAACTCTTTTTTTTCTTTATTTATATATATTTGTCATCAATCGTATTCCAGGATCTCATTCAGGACATCAACAATACATTTTCTCAGTGTGTCTCCTTAGAGCATTCTATACTGTCAGATTTTATTATACTTCCCTTGGTTTTCTTCACCTTAACAGTTTTGAGGAGTACTGTTTAGATAATTTGTAAAATATTCCCTAATTTGGGTTTGTTTGAAGTTTTTCTCAACACTCTGTAATTATCAGTTTGGTGGAGACCAAAGTTATCATATCATGACATCATATAAAGTGTTCATATTATCAACATAACTTAGCTGAGGGCAGACAGTCTTATGCCAAACTCATATCTAAGGGTTAGAGTTGTGTTTCACTTTATGGATGGTACTTTGGCTACATACATTACTTGGGACTTTGCTATATCAGAGACTTGTCTATTTTCTTCAGTCTCTAAAATGTGTCCAATCATTTCATTATATAGGGATAAATTCATGGATATTTATTATAGTTACAGTTTAATATTATATTCCAATATTACATTATTTTGTTGCTGTAATGTCTCTAATATGGCCACTGGGAGTTCTTTCTGTTGGCTCCTTTGTTCCTTTGATATAACCTTATTAATGTGAGTTTTTATTTATTTATTTTTTCAGTACAACTTTCCTTTCTGGAACTACAAGATGGTCCAGACTCATCTTTTAAATTTTATGTCACAGTTCTAGAACCAGCCATTTTTTCCAAGTACAACTAGTTTCTTTTGTTAGAGAACAGTATTAGAAAGTAAGATCTGGACACTGGGTATGCTTATTACTTCTGTTACTCTAGGTTCCTTTAGTTTGAGAATACACATCTCTATATACTAATATGTGTGTGCATATATATGTATATATGTATTATACATGCACATAATTATTTATTAACTCATCTGCATTAAGCCAAATATGGATTCATGCTGATGTCTCATTCTAGTATCACAGGATTCATTTTAGCTTTCACCCATTAGTTATATGAAACAAATATCAGGAGACTGTGAACTGAAAGTTAAAAAGGAAATTTTCCTTAAAGATATAAAATTATTAGAAATAGGACCGTGGTTATTTTCTTGGCTACCAATCTAATTTTTTCCACTCTGAAACATCACATGATTTATCCTAAGTATTCTCCATGCAATATCATATTCTAATAGTTCATCAAAATGCACAAAATAAATGGATTTATAAAATAAGGGACAGTCTATCCAAGTTGATTCCTCAAAAATAAACACTAAAATTCTAGTCCTTTTTTTGTTGAATTCATTGTGAAGTTCATACAACTGAATTTGAGCAGTCTTACTGTTTGTAATGTATCAATTTTCTAGTGCTTCTTCAGTGAGTTTTCTTTCTGAAAAGACTCTCTGTCTGGCAGGGACAGACTCCTGGGTAGATGGAATGACCTTTTGCTGTACTGGAATAATGGAAGTCAAATGTCAACCCATATGACTCAGAAAAATAAATAAGCCCTGCTCCATTAACAAGGAGATAAGATGTACTGCTTCACTTGCCTTTTGTTACTTCTCAATACATAGAACATATCCTGAAGTTACTATGTTAAAACACTTAATATAAAGTGATTTTCTCCTGAATGCATGCACTCTATTTTATGACTGTACCTATCATTTAAAATGTTACCTGCCTTGTCCCTCCTATTTGCTTAAGATTAGAATTGTACATTAATGAGTGAACTTACGTGTTCATTTACAAGCGTTTGAGTTTACTAAAGAAAGAGAAGAGAAACTTTTACCATCATGGTCCTCCCTGATTCAAAGCTGCACATTTTGGTGATTTAGTTTCTGTAATTAAACTCCAGCCACATCTTTTCCTTTTTAAACCAAATCAATAGAACAGATAAGAATAAATAAGGGGAAATCTATAACTCATGCTACAATGTCCAGAGGTGACCTGATTTAAGCCTTCAACTTCTCTATCACAATTACAGGCAGTAATGTGTTAGTAAATGTCAACAAGCATCTCTCAAAACAAAAAAGGAAAAGAAAAAAGAGTTCTTAAAAGTAGTGTTGACCATTTTCACTGGTGTAAATACATCCATGGTCAATTTCAAGCTACCAACATGATAGCAATGAGCACGGATTTGAGTGGGAATATATAGTAGTAATAATCAGATAGCATTTCTAGCATTCAGATATAAAAGTTACAATGAACTTTTAAAAAACAGATAATAACAATAAAAATAACCAGGAAGTGATAGCCTTTACTGTTCTCATATTTTTTTCCAAATAATGTGTTTACTTTGAAATTTATTTGACTTAATAGCTATGCTTAACAATTGGCTCTGCAAACTGAGACAAGCCAACTCAAATATACTGTTACCTACAGAGAAGGTTTTGACTGCTAGATTGTTCAGGTTTCACCTGTTTTGACTTTAATAGAAGCAATCAGCTCAGGGAAGGAAAGTGTAAATGGCCTGATTTCAAAAGAACCCAAAATTCGCCAACATTCCTATATCTACACATTTATCCTTAAATCTCAGCTGACCTTCAGCCT
The DNA here is from genome assembly GCA_019455555.1 of Galemys pyrenaicus. Taxonomy (NCBI): domain Eukaryota; kingdom Metazoa; phylum Chordata; class Mammalia; order Eulipotyphla; family Talpidae; genus Galemys; species Galemys pyrenaicus. The sequence goes on along the minus strand of JAGFMF010011643.1, from coordinate 6,465,500 downwards.
AGTTTTTGGGCTAAAGGATATGGCATAACTGATAGGTAGCTATTAGAATCCAAGCCTCAAGAGACTTGTATGGTGACAGTGGCTCTCATTTTTCTGCCATCACTTTAAGAATACATTTTGGCTAGTCTGCTCTCACACCCTGGCCTCCACCACCAGGTCACACCCAGGCTAGACCAACATTGGGGGGGGGGGGTAATAGGCACAATACACAACAGAGTTAGAGGCAGTCCAGATCAACGCACCACTGACTTCTAACACATAAGTGAACTTAACCAGAGCCATAGAGTTGACCTGCAGATCCTTGAACAATTACAAATGCTTAACTGTTTCATGACATTAAACTGGAGTTGGTGATCAGTAAGATTTTGAGAGTAAATTTGATTCCTACTGAGAACTTAGCATAATAGAATAACCACCTGGGGCCTCCCTGGTTGCTCAAGGGGTTGGGCGCCACACAGTAGGGCTTCCAAAGCCACTGCAGTGCGAGTTCCATCCCAAGCCAGGGAGGGGACCCACATGGCACAGCAGACCTCTCCTGTCTCACCTGCTGCTCCCCTCAGCTATGCATCTCAGTAAATATGCCTGTTCTGCTCCTCACTCTGTCTCTGGTGAATACTCTCACCACCCCTGCATCTCTGGCCTGTACCCCAGGGCTTGTATACATAAATAAATAAAATTGTTCCATGGTTTCAATACTGAACATATCTTCTGAGGAACTAAGTTTTACATTTAAAAATATACCATTGGTAAATACTACTATTTCTGTAGAAGGATAATTATAAGGATCTTTATGTTTTAATATTTAGAATCTAAAAATCACAAAATTGTGCCCTGGCCACAGATCATATTGTTACTGAAATATGGATCTGAATACCTTTACTATCTCAAAATGTTCCCTGTCCTTTATCAGTAAAAATGATATAATGGTCAGGGAGTATTTCATTCTTCTTTTGTAATGCAATATGCATTTTAAGTTGTAGGACTCATGTAATTTTAATCACATAATACACATTTTCTTATCCTGCAGAGTTATTAAAAGGAGAATGAGATAAGTGACAAGGAATTTTAACTTATCACAAAGAAAATTAGATGACTTAATTTAGAAATAAATATTTTAAAAATAAACAAATGGGACTACATCAAAATAAAAAACTTCTGCACAGTCTAGGAAGCTATCAAAATTAAAAATCATCCTACAGAATGGGAGAATGTATCTACAAATCATCTATCTGTAAAAGATTAATATCCAAAATATTTTTTAAAAACTTGGATAACTAAATAGCAAAACAATAACAACAAACAATGCAATAAAAAATGAGCTGAAGCAAACAGATATTTTTCCAAAGAAGACAACTGACTAAAAGGGTCTGAAAAGATATTCAACATCACTACTCATCAGGAAAATGCAAATCAAAATCACAATGAGATCCTTTTACACTGATTAGAAAGTCTATTATCAAAAGGACAAGAGGTAACAAGTGTTGGCAAGACTTTGTGGTGGAGGATGGTGGTAAGAGAAACCTTGGTGGCAAAGCAAGTTGATTTCACTTAAAGTCTAGGATATATTCTGAACATAAAGGAAATTATAGAAAACCAAGGTTCACAATTACTCTAGGGAAAAAACCCTGATGCATATTTCCAATAGAAAGGCTTAGGAATTTCAAAATAAGAAATAAAATTAGCTACTAGTGTTTCATTGCCCCCCCACACACACACACATATATATATAAAATCTTCGAATGTTACTGAATGTCCATGAGCATACATATTGTAGGTGCTAAATAAAATCAAGCTTTAAGAAAGAGGATTCTATAATGGCCCCTGGAGTTGGGAATATCCCTCTGTGAATGCACTTCTTTTCTTGTCTCTAAATATCTATAAAGATTCCATTTCAATGCCACCTTCACTGTGAGCTGTGGCCAAGCCCCCATTCCTGCCATCTCAGTTCCAATGCACTGGACAAAACTAAAATTTCACTATACCAAACCCCTTCCTTTTCATTTCAATTGTATGATGTATTACATGTGACTGTGTGTCACAGCCATTTCCATACTTCCTATTTTATGTGTTAAGAATCAGGACAGCCAGGGCTTTTCTTTATTTCTCATTTAACATTACTGAGGACTAAACACAGGGGGTTTACTATGGGGAATATTCAATGTTTTGTTTTGGTTTGTTTTTTTAAGATTTATTTTATTTATGAATACCAGAGTTGGAGTGTAGGCCAGAGGTGAGGGGGTAAGAGGCCTCACCAGAGACAGAGTGGGGAGCACAACAGGAAGATCTACTGAAATACACTGCTGAGGGGAGCAGCAGCTGAGACAGGAGAAATCTACTGCCAAATGTGGGCCAGCTCCCTTGCCAGGGATAGAACTTGTGCTGCAGATAGCTTCATAGTGCTAAGACTTAACACCTTGCGCCACAAGGGAGGTGTCCTGTTCAGTGTTTTCATTGAATTATATAATTCTAATTTACAAAGCATTTACAATCTAATAAATTAATTAATCAATATTCATCATTGATTAATTTTTACCCAGTCACAAAGGGATGAGGATTTTACCAAATCATCAAAATACATAAACTTGAATTCAAAAATAAAGAAAAAAATAGATATAAAACTTAGAAATGAGAAAATATCGCTATCATTTGTTTTATACAGCATATGGTTCTATAATATGTAAGAATGAAGAAAATAAACTTAAAAAATATAAAGCAATTCAATGAAAATATAAAGAGATCCAGTGAAGTTCCTAGATGCTACACCAAATTTTATATGCTATATCAAATTAATTTTATATGCTATATCAAATTAATTTTACTTTATTTACTAAAAGACAGAATTAAAATAAAGGCTTTACTTAGAACAAATAATGTTAGACAATGATGGAATATACAGGGAAAATTTCATTTTAAATGGGTAAGACTGTATGATGAAGACTTTAAAACATCCAGAGGACTTTAAAACACACACAGACACACACATGAGACAATGTGAATAAAGACATACTCTATTTGAATACTGATACATAATATGATAAAGTCACAAACTGTTAAGTAACCAGTTTAAACATTTAAAGTTATACCAATTAAAGAATCAACAGGTTTTTAGGATAGTAATATAAACTGGTTTTGAAATTCATATGAAAATAAAAATAAATATATGTAAATTCTAACAAAATAGCACTGTCCCTACCAAGTAATAATATATGTTGTAAAAGCCCTCACTACTAGTGTAAAATATAGAGAATGGTCAATAACATTAGGGAAGAATGGAAATGTATGAAGACTTCAGTATGCAATCAAGGTAACACACCAAATCAGTAAGGAAAGAAACAGACTATTCCATAATTAATGTTAGACAACTGGGTTGCCACCTAGAGTTAAACAAATTGATGCTGTGGTAGACATTATTAGTCCTCTGGTGTTTGCTGCTCCTTCCTTCCCCGCGGACAGTGGAGACTATATTTCCCAGGTCCTTTACCACTGAGCTGAGCTGTGTCATTAGATAGAGGCAATGAGATGTGAGCAGAAAGAATATGTGTCGCTTCTGGGCTAACGCGCTGAAAAGTCCCTCTAGAGTCTCCAGATGCCTCTTCTCCTGCCACACCAAATTCTAAGGTCTCTTGTTGAGTTGGCAGAGTCCCTACAGAATCAGCCTAGGTCGCTGAGGGTAGGTGGAGTAACAGATAGAGTGAGAGACAACCCTTAGAAAGTCATTCTAGTGACATTGAGAGGCTGTTTGTTATCATGCTGGAAGAAATCACAAAAAGATCTTTATCATTTTAGAATGACTAGATCCTCTAGACAGCTCATTACATTGAAAATGTAAAAAGAAAAGGATTAATAAATCTGATGAAAACAAACTCTGGGAAAGAAGTTCCAGAAGGGTCAAACTGAATAACAAGTTGGAGGTAACCCTTACAGTCAGCTCTCAATATATCAAAATATTTTAGAAAGCAATAAGAAAGTGTGCAACAAATCACTGGAAAAGGGGCGAAGGGTATGATTAGAAATAAACACACTGCAGAGCAGAAATGTTCCTTTCTATTCATAATTGAAGAAATACAAATTTAAATAATAAAGAGCTACCAAATTTTCATGTCACATTTAACAGAACTCAAGAATGGTCAATGAAACACCGTTTTGGTAAAAGTATAAACAAACAGGTAATTTGGAATGCTGTTAAAGGAAGTGTAAATCAATACAACCTCTGTAGATCCATCTGCTAATACATTTCATAATAAAAAATGCACAAGCACTGGATACAATAATTTCAGTCATAGGAAGTACAAATCTACCCACAGTATGCCTAAGACATAGTTAATAAATATAAATGGAAGCACTGTTTAGCAAAACAACAAAAAAGATAAAAACCAAAATACTGATTGAGCGGCAACTCAAAAAATAAATGTTGGTGCATGCATCTATAAAATAAAATCCTCTACAGTGTCTAAACAAAATGAGGCAGGTATGTATGTACTAATATAGTATAGCATCTGAGACATATTTTTACGTTTAAATAGCATGTATGCCATCTTTTGAAGTAGTTAAAATGGGTAAAGAAAGGACTAAGAATTATTGCCTCTGAAAAGGGACCAAGAGAAAAGGGGATAGAAGGTGCACTTTTTAATATATGGCATTATTAGGATTTATTTTTTTAGTAGATGCATGTATTACTTTTTTCAAAAAATAAAAATATTGAAATACTTTCAGCGAACCAATTCTATAGCTACCCAAGTGGCTAGTGTCACTTGAATTTTCTTGTCCCTGAGGTCATAAATGGCAACGGGAGTTTTGTTCCTGAAAATCACTGTCAAGAAAAATTCTAGCACTAAGGAGTAGAGTCGGGCTGCAGACAGTTGCTATCCCTGCCTGACATTCATTTAAAAGAAAACGTACTCAACGTGGAACACCTTTCTCGTAGAAAGTGAAACTGACAGTTCTCACCTTCCTTACATAAAAATCCACTCAGAAAATGTGACAGTTTCACCCACATAACGCGGTTAGGGTGTTTCCTCATGCTACCGCAAGCAATGGGGAATGCATGAAAACTTCTGACATTATTCAAGATTTCTATGCCATAAAATTGGTAGATTTCAAAAAGCACAGGGCAGATGCAGCATTAGTCTACTCCCACAAGTTTTACAGTAAAGGGCCTGTCAACATGAATAATGCACGGGAGTTATTTTTACATAAAATGTGCTCAGAAATCATAGAATGAACAATTCAGTAACTTCGAAAAGTCGAATTTATATGGTAGAATACCCACAAGGGTGATTTTCTTGTTTTTTCAAAAGAAACATGGAAAGGAAAAACCAGGAGGTGAGTAGGAATGGGTTGAAAAGGATAGACATGGAAATGAGCCTTTCCTGAGTAGTCTTATACATAATTTTGAATTTCGAACTACTGAGATATTTTACATTCTCAAAATGAAAAACTGATAAAGGCTGAAGAATAATAATCTCTAAAATTGAATATAAATTGATCTCTGCATCAAATTAGTAATATAACTCCACAGAAAAAATGTATATTGGAAATTATATTCTTAGAAATGTTATGAGAATTAAAACTGTAGAAAAATGTTGAATTTTCTCTACTAGATTTGTTATTAGGGGCAACAGTATTTTTATTCTGGAATTATTTTGTGTAGATGGTAACAAAGAAGTACATAATTTCTCACAATTACAATTATGAGAAAAATCATAGATGGAAAGAATAAAAATGACAAAGAACCATATCATACTGGATTAAATCAGATTTAATTAGACAGGTAATCTTATTGTTAGTACACTGCTATTTAAGGAAATAAGAAAGAAAAATGAAAACAAGTATTTGCTTCAAAGTTACTGATAATGGAAAAAATAAAGTGGAAATTCTGCAACTGTTCAACAGCAAATGGACAAGTGAACACAACTTCATGTCAACTGATTTTCTGCCAAAAATAAAAAGACCCTGATAAATCAAAAAATATTCAGCACCATAATCATGCTTCCAATGTCATGTTCAATATAAGAACTTTAATAAGATATATATGCAAATCCATAATGAACACAGTCTATTTTTGGTGCACCTGACTGGGGTTTTCTTCTGTTTGTTTGGTATTAATGCAATTTATTTCATTTTCTTTTTTTAAAGATACTTTTTTGTAGTAGCTTCAAATGTAGTTGAAATTAAACATATAATCCATTCCATCACTCTTCCCATCTTGTTTTTAAATTGTCCTTTACGCAAACTGCCATTTTTGGAGACTGAGCCTTTATTAAGGCAATATTTCAAAATTAGCTCCTAAAATAATTAGTTTTCTCTTCTCATACAGCCAAAAGAATTTATTTAGACAATGCATAATTCTACTGCTCCAATATAGTATTAGAATTAATAATGCGTGAAATGTTTGCCACATGCAACTAATACCAACTAATGCTATTAAAGCAATATGCTTTGCTAGGAAATAAGAAACAGCTCAGATTCACCACCTTCTGAATTTCTACCCTTGAGTTAAAAATGCCACACCTTATTAATTGCAGCAAGGATAGCATCCACTCATGAAATGATGCTACCAAATTTCCTGCTCCTCTGTCTCTGTAACTATATGTTTTAGATGCATGATTTATAGTCCTATGTCTTGTTGACAAAGAAACTAGCTCAACTTACAAAGGCAAGGCAGGCATGGGTTAGCTCAACGTAATATTTTTCTTTTGCAATTTCACAGTTTCTCAATTCATAATCTTGAATTGGGTATGAATATTGGTAAATTAAAAGCAGAGCACTTAAGGATGTGATTAAAAGGAGCTTGATGGATTTCTAGTTACTTGGAACATTTCTAAGAATTTACTTAAAGAACCTAGAATAATGTGGCTCATGAATTAAGTTCATGCTTTTTGTATTTTAAAGTTTTACTTTGTTTTTTAAAAATGGAAAAGTTAGGACTATAGTCACATGTCCACAATACTTCAAATGTGCTACAGTATCCTTCAAATGAAGTATCTGACTTAAGAACTATCTAGTGAAACCATGAAATTTTGAGCAACTAGCCATAAAATTAAATATCAAGTCTAGCTTGCTATTACTTACACAATTTGTTCTTTAGCATACTACTCAAAAATGTCTATCAACCAGTAACTCATATGATTCAATGAATCACCATCTAATTTTATTTTAGTCTAAGAGCTATTCTTTTTCAATTTTATGCATTGATAATCTATTTGAAAATATTATTGACCTTAAAATGTATAAAATAGCATTTTATTTTCATTACTCAGTTATTCTACATTCTTAGGTATATGTGTGGACAGAACAATTAGGGATCTTAATTTTATTTTGGCTTTCATCTGGTATTGATATTTAGAAGTAAAATATGTAGATAATACCTTATAAATAATATTTGATCTTCAAAAAGATTGCATGAATCGCCATTAATTTAGGAACATGTTTTCTCAGTTCCTCAATGTATACATGTATATATCACTTACTCCTATTTTAGACAAGATTTACCTACTACAAAAAATAATAGTCAATAGTTAAATTGCCCAATCATTTTTACATATCCTCAACCATGAAATTCTTTTAACTCTTATTAAATTCACACTAAGGTATAGTAAGGATGAAAGCAAATGTAATTCATAAATATATATATAAAATGGCATTTAATTTCAACTAAAGTCAGCAGAGTGAAAATTAATTTCTAATTAATATTCATAGAGAAATGTCACATTTGGTCATTTCTTAAGCAGATTTTTAACAGATATTACAAATCATGGAATTCTCCAGTAAGGAAAGGCTTAATGTAAAAATTGAAACATTACCTTACTAATTTTGCAATATGAGTATGAGAAAAACTTTTTTTTTATTGTTTAAGGAATCACTTGAAGTGAATTCTTTGCTAATAGAGGGAAGATTCCATGAAGACAGATGAACATAGAGGAAAATATTGAGTGCACTGCTATAAAGAGACTCCAAATTGTCAAATAATGATCCTGATTCAAAGCTTTTAAACATTGGCACTAATGACCATCATTTTTAAAGATAACTCATAGACTCCCAATTATGAAACATGCCTTAACACTGGCAGGGAGTCTTACCCACTGCTGTCCCCTCAGCCTGAGGTTACAGTCATGGCCTCATTTCAAGGCATTGACGTTAACTCATGTGAACCAAGGAACCATTAAAGTTCTCATGCACACACTCTATAAGGGAACCAGGGAGAAACTAAGGTATTTAAAAATTACTACTATTAGCAAAGTTGGGAGGTAGACGGTGCCAAAGGTGTATATTGGGGGGTTACCTATACTCTGGTGGCAGGGTGGGATGGCAACACACAATTGCAGAGTTGCAAACTTACATTCCTAAAACATATACAATGCTGTACACCAAAGTTACCACAATTAAAATAAAGGAACTTTTGTAAAATGAATCTTCTTGAACTATTAGGAAAAATAAATATATTGCTCCCTAGTAACTTCTGTTCACTTTTAATTCAACCTCAATTCAAGCTCCATATTGATGCCAGTGCCTTTCAAGCATCCAAGTGTATCAATTTTACACTATAGACTGCAAAGTCATAGGAAACTGATTTCTACAAGTAGACCTAGAATCCCACCAAAGCTGTGAGTCATGCACTAGGTCTGAATTTAGCCAAATGGCATTATAGATACAGTGGAAATAAAGGAAATTCTTGTGTTTTGAATGATATGTTGGCACTGCTGATGGCTTTCCGTCATGAACAAAGTTCTAAATCTGGAAATATGATGGAACTAATGCTAATAATTAAAATAAAAAACAATCTGTGATATTACACAAGATAAATTCAGCTGTATATTATCAAAGATTTTTTTTTATTTAAAAAAGATTTTTGGGGTTTAGATTGTCCAAGAACTGCATTTTTAATTAGTTACCAGCATCACCGTTACTGGTTCCAGACCCAATATGGAGTGCGTTAACTTCATACTAAGCAGCCATAGGTGAATTCAGATAAAATAACAAAGCATTCATTCTGTAAGATGGATATAACAAAGAGATACAATATAAAAAAGTAGAAAATAGCCCCAAACCAGGTCCAACATTAAAGACTCTGCAAAGAACTAAATAATTAAAAAAACAAAAAACCCACAAAACCGCCTAACACTTATTATCAATAGATAGGATAAGAGTTTTCTCTCCTAACCCTTGTTTGTATCCCTAAGAACTCACTTGGGGAAAGACTGAGTTGTTTCTGAAAGTCTTCCTTGCCCTGAGGGAAAATAAAATGACCCATTACAGGGCCATGCCTTGGGATGGTGAACAGTGATCAGCACATTCTTCTTCCAGTCACACTGGAAGCCAATAATGCTTGGACACAAATTAAAATGTCAAAAAACATCTTGATGATGAAGCACCAAAAGGCACAAGAAAATATCTTGTATGATACTGAAAGGCAGATTTTCTGACCTGCTAGATTCAAATCCTGTTTCACAAGTATACACCAACAACTATTCTGCTTACTTAGGTTACTTCAATTCCTAGAAATCACCATGGATCTGAACTTTAATATCATTAGAAAACTTTATTCCTGCCATTAGTAAGATGTCAAGTAGCACATATTTTACAAAATAGTTTGACTTTCAATTGCTACTTTTTACATCGATCAATGCTATTTTTCCTCAGATACCTGAAATTTCACATTTAAGATTGTCAATGTTAACTGTTCAGAAAAGAAAAAAAAAATACAGCAAAAATGTTATTTTATTCCTGAAAATACCTACTGTGTGTCAGATGTCACACCCCAGAGTTTGTAAAGTAGGAGTTCATGCTTTTATAGTAAATAGAAGGAACTTAGGTATTTTCAACCATTTCCATTTTGAAGATTATAAAAATTAGTTTCCAGTATATATTCTTCAAGTTCTTTCCATTCTACTAAGCTGATTTACAAACTAAAATTGCTATATCACACATAATGACTAGTAAGGTCATTTTTAGATAACTTAATTCTCACAAATTCCATAGTATACAGAAATATTGCCTTCAGTCCTCAGACTTTCTCTCTGTTAGATCATGTGTCAAGTTATATTTCAGTATTTCCCCTGTTAGAACATATGTCAAATTATTTTCAAACTTAATTTTAACAAGAACTCAGTTCAAGTGATATACATGCTTAAATATCTATCTGAATTCCAAGAATAAACCAAAATGAAGCTAAGGCAGGGAGGAAGTTAAGCAGCAGTTAAAAGTGAGTTCTTAAAACATATCCAACATTGTAATTTGTATCTTACCAACCTCCATACAACTCACCATACAATCCTATGCAGCAGGTATCACCGCTCCCACAGAGAAATGAAAAAGCCTTCCTGGAATATCTCAGTTATTATGTACACTGGGATTAGAATTTGGGTCTCTCTGAACCCGACCCTTGTTCTTCTATTTTAAAAAGTGCTTCAGATTTTTGACCCAATTGTTTCATAGTATAGATAAGAACCAACCTGTTCTTCTCTGAAAATAAATTTCTCTAAAATTATTTTGTTTGTTGGGAAAATCTATTTAACTGTTTGCAAATCTAGACCATTTCCTAAAGAACTATAAGTCTAGTACACTGAATTGCAGTGATGGTCTCTACAGGCTGATTTTTGACAGCAAAGATAAATCTTCATGTTAATTTTTCTATAGTTACTATATAAAAGTAGATTTCAGAAGTATGTTTAAATACTAGAGCTGCAAATGTATATATCTCTCAGCGTGAAAAGATCCATAGCCCTACATGGAATTCTACTTAAATAGGTAATTTATGCAACTCTAAGTTGCTTTTGCCTGTTGTATCACATGAGCATCGATTGTATATTTTATTTACTCAACTAAGCTCATAATACATGAAATCTATTTAACATAAATAAAGGGAATGCAAATTGTGTTAAGTGCTTTATGTACATTTATCATTGACTCATTACAGCAACCAGATAAAATATATATGTGGGGGCCTCCCTGGTGGCGCAGTGGGTTAAGCAACTCACTATGAAGCAAACCACAGTCACCGCAGCACAAGTTCGATCCCTGCTACCGGCCAGGGAGGGGACCCACATGGTGAGGCAGACCTCTCCTGCCTCGCCTGCTGCTCCTCTCGGCAGTGTGTTTCGATCTGTCTGCCTATTCTGCTCCCCACTCTGGTGATTCCTCTCACCTCCCATGACTATGGCTTGTACCCCAGCTCCTGTATGCATAAATAAATAAATCTTTTTAAAAAAATAAATAAAATAAAATATACTTGTGAAGATTATTTCTACAATTCGGATGTGCAAACTAAGTCTCAGAGATGTAGAATAACTTGCTGGTTTATATAATTAGTAATTGACTTTGAGTCTTGGCCATCTGATTCAAGAGTTGCAACGACACATTTCTATTCACTTGACAATCACACTGATTATTATGGGGAAAAATAGTCTTCACTGGTCAATTGTGAAAAAATGTTTGTAAATGGAGTGAGGAAATACAGAAGATGTGGGCAGAATTCTATCTCCTCGATATTCACGTTCAAGTCCTAACCTCCTTCAGTGTGACTACATTAGGTGATACGATCCCCTAATTAAGGTAAGGTAATTAAGGTAAAATGAGGTCATTTGGGTGACCCCTAGTGTAATGACTGGTATCCTTTTAAGATGAGAAAATAGGACACAGATAGGCACAGTGAGAGAAGTATGTGAAGACAAAGGGAAGAACTGCCAACCATAAGCCAAGGAGTGTGCTTTCAGAAGAGGTAACACCTTGATGTCAGATCTCTATTATCCAGAATTGTGAGAAGATATATCTCTATTGTTTAATCCACTCAGTCTGTGATACCTTATGATAGCATACTGAAGACACTAAGAGGTGTTTTCAAAAGACAAACCATCCACTTAAGCTGTACTCTTTTTACTTAGAGTAATGGTTCCCAAACTGGACAGAACACAAAATTCTCTGGGGAGCTTTGAAGAAAATGATGCTTAAGTCCCACACCAGACACTTTGATTTAATTGATCTAGGTGAGGCCTGCACATCCAGATTTTAAAAGCTCCCCAAGTGCTTCTTATATCGCTATATTAGAACACAAGTTTGAAATTCTTGGCTTAGAGTTGATCAGTATGTAGAATTAATTTAAGACCCTTGCATCAGCTATAGCCACAAGATGGCGTATTATTGCACTGAAAGAATTAAATGAGAAATAGTTCCAAAATGCAATTTTGTGTCATTGCATGTAGAACAAATTGGATTTAGATTGAAATAACACAAGATAGAAGCAATGATAAAATGAATCCCATCCTTTGAATAGACCTATAGTTTAATGAACTCAGGTTACTAATCCTGTCTTCACCAAGGAGCCTATTCTGGCCCACAGTGTAAATACTCTTTCACCTACTATTAACCTTTGTCAGAACTATGACCTCCCCTTTTGATCCCTACAATCTTTCAAGGACCTTTTGAACTCTTTGGTGATAGAGTGCTAAGACAGATGCTTGTTATTGTAACAAAACAGAGAATATTTATTCAAGCACACAGATATCAGTTCACCATATTTTACAGATAGACACATATATACTGAATAAGGAAAGCATAAGTCAAACGCACATATTAACTGTAGACTGTAGATAGGAGACATCCCAATCTCTTCTGGAACTGGGATGTAAACCAACATCCCAGGAAAAAGTTCATCGATCTGTGATTGCATTCTACAAAAGTAAAAGCTTTCAACCATTAGAAAAGATATTCTATACTTTAATTGTGGTAGCTTTAAAATTTTTGTCTTGCTCACTATAGAATGGCTTATGAGAATGAGGTGCAGATAGAAAATGCAGAAGAAGAGTTTTAAATGCAAAGATCTACCAAGGGAACCATTCCTTGCCCCCTCAACATCTGATATTTCTGCTACCAAATCTCTGACTAGTTAGTTATATAAAGGTTTTTGTTTCCTAGGAAACCACTGACATCTATGGAATTTAATGAACATAAAAAAGGAACTCTGCCATATAATTTACATCTGGAGATAAATGTGAATAGCTGTCAGAACCATTACACAGATTTTTCCATGAAATTTTAGCTCTGTTTTTCTCCATTTAGTAATGATGCAAATAAACATACATTTATGGAAATAGAATGACAAAAAAAAAACAATAAAAATTATTATACCACAACAGGTATATTACAAAATAGTTGGAACTAAGAATAAGGGCCAAAGGTAGATCTCCTTCTCAACTGAGTAAAAAAGAAAGAAAACTGTTTTGTTGGGTAAAGGGTTTCTTCTTTTCCAAACCTCAAATATCTACATCAAATTCTGTGTCTGCAGCTTCACACAAAGCTTTGTACGAAGTCAGAGAAAATAGCTTATAATCAGCAAAGGGGGACAATAATAAAGCACTCATTTCAACTCCAGGCCTCATGGATGATTCATTGAAACCACTGTTGTATAACATCCAAATAACAGCTCATTATGAGATTTATATATTGGCATCCCGATTCTATGATGAGCTATTTGAGATTCGACAACCCTTAAATAAATAGCCTATTTTGAATATTAGCAAGAAAATGTCGATGATATACAAGGAAAAAAAATAAAGCAACTATAAAATGTCATCTCTGGTAACATTAAAAATGTGCAAAAGTGGAAAAAATGAGCTACAAGGAAATTCCATAATTTTACCAAATGCCCACTTCTTCCTTCCTGAAATACAGTTCAGGTTTTGAGACAAGCATTCTTCTAATTCCTCTCCCTCCTTTCTGACTCCTTCCCAATCTCTTACTTTTTATTATTGTGGTAAAATACACATAATACAAAATTTACCATTTTAATAAATTTCAAGCATACAATTTAATGGCATTAAGTAAATTTACAGTGTTGCGCTGTGTAACCAATATCACCACTCATCTCCAAACTTCTTTTACCATCTCTAACTAAAACTCTGCTCATTAAACAAAAACTCCCCATTCCCCAACTCCTCTCAGTCCCTGGAAATTGCCATTTTACTTTCTACTTCTATGAATCTGACTTCTTTAAATACCTGCCAGGAAACATAAAATCCATATTCTTTCATGTCTCACTTATTTTCACTTAGCATAATTTATGTCTTTTGCAGATCGTACCGAAATACTTTTTAAAGATTTTTATTTACCTATGCATACAAGAGCTGGAGTACAGTCCAGAGACACAGGGAGTGAGAAGATTCAGCAGAGACAGAGTGGGGAGCAGGACAGGTAGATCAAATGAAATACATTGCTGAGGGGAGCAGCTAAAGAGACAAGTGGGTCCCCTCCCCGGCTGGGGATCGAACTCATGCCGCTGTGGCTGTGGAAGCCTCACAGTGCGGCGCTCAACCCCTTGCACCACCCGGGAGGCCCTTTATCAAAAATATTATAAGGCATGGTATGTATACACCACATCTTGTTTACTCACCCCTCCTTGGGTGGACATTTGAATTATATCTACCATGTGACTATGAGTATAAAACTGTTATAAACTCTGGTATACAAGTATTTGTTCAAGGTCCCTGTTTTGATTTTTTGGGGGATATACCATTCTCGGTCTCTTTCATTGGTTCTCCCTCATCTCCTCAAAGTCTAAATGCCAGAGACCCCAAGACTCAGATATTGGACCTCTTCCTTTTATAACTACATTCATTAGAGGATTCTTTTGACTTTGAGCTTTCAAACGTTCAAAATTGTATCAACAGCTCTCCTGAATCCAGATTTATGTATCCAAATATGATATTATCATGGAGATACTAACAGGCATCTCAAACTCTTAATATCCAAAAGCCAACATCTGGATTTCTTGATGTAAATATGCTTCTGCCTTCCCACCCCAGGGCATGGCAACTCAATTCCTCTACTTTCCCAGGTCAAAACAGATTTTGTTGCAAGAACTAAGCATCATCCTTGAATCCTCTTTCCTGGATCTCACATTTATTATATTAACAAACCCTGTGGTCCCACGTTCAAATTCTTCTTTTGTTTTTTTTTCCCATTATTTATATATATTTGACATCAATTGCAATCCCCATGGATTCCCCATCACCATTTCACCAGTGCACCATCACCTTAGTCCCTCGTGCTCTTCTCTGCCCTCAACCCTCTCCCTCCCCCCTCCCCACCAAGTGTCCCCAAAGTAGAGGTGATGAAAATGTTGTCAGATTTGAAATAGAATTTGAAGGTGGAAGTACTACCTCTACGCCTTTTGGTCAAAATCATCATCCACACAGCCCAGGATATTGACATTAGCCATTTAGTTGGCCTCCCTGCTTCATTTGCCTGCCCTTCGTTTGTCTACAGTGGCCAGTGGTGCTTTGGAAAGCTTTATGATATGGAAAGCCAAGTTCACTCTCATGACCTATGAAGTCTAGATGGCCCTGGTCTAGTCTTTGATTTCATGATCCTTTCTGTCTTACACTGTTTTCATTAGTTCTTTGCTATTCCTCTTTGCATGTTCCCATCTCAGGGCTTAGATTCTTGCCCAGAGTATTTGCCTTTTCTTTAATTCACACCTCTACTCATAGGATGCCTATCTTACTAAAAGAACATATTCCACTGTGGTTCTGCAAAAGAACAAGCCTTCTTTTTTTTTTTTTAAAGATTTATTTATTTATGCATACAAGCACTGGTGTACAGGCACAGCAGGAGAGGTCTGCTGCACCATGTGGGTCCCCCGCCTGGCCGGCAGCAGGGATCAAACTTGTGCTGGAGTGGTTGCGGTTTGCTTCATAGTGCGTTGCTTAACCCACTGCGCCACCAGGGAGGCCCCAGAACAAGCCTTCTTATTATACACAGTCTACATACCTGTCCTGTTTTGTCTCAGGGAACTTATCTTATATCTGTTCCTCTATGCAATGGGGCACTGGAGGCTGCTCCTCACAGGGCAAAGGGCTGTGGTTTCTAATCCTGAGTTCACTACTGCAAGATCGTGGCTTCAAACCTACCAAGATGAGACTATTTACCCACAGGTAATCAGGAAACATGATAAATCAGATAAATTTCTCTCTTTCCCTTTCTCTCTCTTAAGACCTCATTAACCAACATCACCAGTTCCTTGTTCTTACACAGAATATTATATGAGAGCAGACCAGTCTTTTTTTTTTTTTGTATGTGGCTGTTTCCTCAGTCCCTGGAACATACAGGCACTCAGTGACTATTCATCAAATCAATAAAGATTGTAATATAAAAGCCACCATTTTAATACATAGATTAGGTAAACAATACCCGATTAATTTTTAAAACTAAATTTTACTCAATTCTACTTATGTGGTTCTGGTGATACTATAGACCACCTAGAATTTAATTATGACCTAAATATTTACAAGAATCATTATATAAATTGATGTTACACATCTGAAATAAAATGCCCTAGACAGACAAAATCAACTAGCTAATTGTCAGCAAAGTATGTGGAGCTTTTCTTCTTCATACAAAGCACAGTTTGAAAGTAAAACTAGGGGCCTCCCTGGTGGCGCAGTGGGTTAAGCAACACACTATGAGGCAAACCGCAGCCACTGCAGCACGAGTTCGATCCCTGCCTCAGGCCAGGGAGGAGGCTGACATGGTGTGGCAGATCTCTCCTGCCTCCCTGCTGCTCCCCTCAGCAGTGTATTTGCAGTCTCTATTTCTGGTGAATCCTCTCACCTCCCACAACTCTGGCCTGTACCCCAGCTCTTGTATGCATAAATAAATAAAAATCTTTTAAAAATAAAGTAAAACTATAGAAGTATTTTTTAATGACATCACTGAGAGCTGAATGCCATGACTAGAAGCGGCAAGAGTCTAAGGTCATGGGTTTGCTCCCTCGGAGCCCAAACCAGTGCTTGAACTGCTCTGGATAAGCCACACACCAAGTTTGACAGTCTCTGAGTCTTATTTTCCTTTTGTTTGCAAAGCACCTTTCCCTTGAATAGAAGGTGAGATGGTCTTGCTTTTGTTTAAGTTCACTTGACTGGGGAGGACCAAGGTAAGTTGTTTGACATGAGTTTCATAATCTGTGCAATGGGGTGCACTGACTTGCTTAACTTCCCACTTTATTTTTTTCCCCCAGGAGTTTTACTTTATTTTTTCCTTTATTTATGTATATTTGACATCAACTGTGGTCCCCATTTACACCACCACTTTATTTTTTTAAAGATTTATTTATTTATGCCTATAAGAACTGGGGTACATGCCAGAAGTACAGGGGATGAGAGGATTCACCAGACAGAGTGGGGAACAGAACAGGCAGATCGACTCAAGTACACTGCTGAGGGGAGCAGTGGGTGAGACAGGAGAGGTCTGCTGCACCGGGTGGGTCAGCTCCCTGGAAGGGGATGGAGCTTATGTTGCAGTGGCTGGTGATACCAAGTGGTAGCATGTTAGCGCTGAGACTTAA
This sequence comes from Galemys pyrenaicus, assembly GCA_019455555.1. Lineage (NCBI taxonomy): Eukaryota > Metazoa > Chordata > Mammalia > Eulipotyphla > Talpidae > Galemys > Galemys pyrenaicus. The sequence continues at coordinate 6,448,165 of JAGFMF010011643.1, read as the reverse complement.
CCCCTGTGCACCAGGGAGGCCCAACTTCCCACTTTAAATGTTGGAATCAAGGGGGCGACAGAACTTACACATCTAAAATTCTGTACCCCTCCACCACATTTCATAGATAAAGATGTAGAGGCATAGACAATAGCGAAGAACAACTTCTGCAAGTTGCTAATGACACAGCTGGCAGTGAACCCATATCTCCACTTTTTTAGCCCCATCTACCTTTCAGTACACCTGAGGATGACATACTTGCTAGGAACCCTGGAGATTTAAAAAATATATATATATATATTTCAGCAGTAATTTTGAAGCTTTTCCAAAGATACACTTTATGCTCTGACCCAGAACATATTCGTGTACATGAAATTTCACAAAAACACATCTTTGGCACAAGACACTGATTTTTTTATTCTAGACACATCTGTCTCATTGTATTAGTACTGCACATGAGTCACCACATTGATCCACTAGGTCAGGAACTACTAATAGATCAAAAACCACAGTGATAATCTCCTTATTTTTAAAAAAGAAGTTTTTAATATTTATTTATGCATATAAGAACTGCAGTGTAGGACAGTGGTGGGGGTGGGTGAGAGGATTCACTGGAGACAAAGTGGGGAGCAGCATAGGAGGACCGACAGAAATTCACTGCTGAGGGGAGCAGCGGGTGAGACAGGAGGTCTGCTGCGCCATGTGGGTCAGCTCCCTGGCCTGGAATCGAACTCGTGCTGCAGTGGCTACAGATAGCATGGGAGCTGAGACTTTAACCCTTAGGCCACCAAGGAAGCCCTAAACAATCTTTTTATTTTTATTAATTTTTAATTTTTAAAAAAATAATGGTTGGTTTTGTTTTGTTTTTATTTTGGTTTTCCTTACAATGTTTGCTTTCTTTTCTTGGTGTAGTCCCCAGAGAGTGTCCACTACCAACTGACCCGTGCACCATCGCCATAGCCTGTGCTCTTCCTCTCCTGGCCTTGATCCCATCCCTCCCTCTTCCCTGCAGAATGACTCTGATTTGCAGTTGTCTGTTTATTTTTGTTTTGTTTTGCTATGTTTTTGTTAATGTTTGTTATTTTTTTTTTCCCTTGATCCCCTACAATCCTCCAATAAATGGCAATCTTTTTAAAAGCAAAGTTCATCCTGGAGTGAAGATCTAGAGAGCTGAGTTTATATGGCACAGATAATATATGTAAAACATTTGTGCTCCACCCTTTACATGTAAGTCATAAACATGGGAGGCAGTCTGGAGGGAGAAGAGAGCAAGAAAGGAAATGCAAATGTATTCCAGATTTCAAAGGATAAGGTGCTTGTTTGTTTGCTTTAGTTTTGCATTTGGATAAAAATCTCCTAATTTCTTTCCAGTAAGTAATTTCAAAAGAGGTAACTGGAACAAAGGCTGCAAAGGGAAAGCAGATCTGGAACCACATGTATTGTGTTCAAGTCAACATTTAAAATTCATTAACAGGGCAACATGTAGATGCTTTTCTATTTCCTATGTTATTTCAAATCACAGCAGGCATGGAAAACAGATCATCTATGACCAGATCATGAATTTTTATGTAATGAGAGGCATGAAAAAAAAATAATAGGAGTAAACAGATAAATATTTGTGGGAGACCTGGGTATTTTGAAAAATATCTACTTCACAAATGTTCTATAAATCTCTGAAGAAATTCATGATTGTTGCCTTCATGTTACATTGTCTTTTTCGCCTGTATTTCCAAGCTTCTCTCACTTCTTACTGATGTCTTTATTTTACGACCTCCTATTTAGTGCTGTTGCTTTCATCCTGGCCAACTCGGTGATCTCTTTTTATTTAGTTTTTTTGCTTTTGAGGCCTTCTTCCTCCTCCTATGAGGTGGTAAAAAGGAAATCATTCTGGAATATTCTGGAGGAAGCAAGTCTCTCTTTGGCTCCTGCCATGGAGCACTGCAGGCTACAAGGAGATCTCGAGATGGAAAAGCAATCCCTTTAAGACCCTTGGAAGTCAGACTGGTGAGAGAAAGAGGCACCTATTCCTTGGTAATATTTTTGAGCACTTGCATGAGATTTCAACAGAACCCGGAGCATCCACTGAAATTTTCAATAGGTTCCAATCATTTATGAATTATCTTTTTATTTTTCCACTTTGAGCTGCAGTTTTCTTTGCAATTTAAAGATTATTAAACTGATATTAATAGCAATTTCTTTCATGCCTCTCAATACACAAAATCCCTTTCAGCAAAATCACTCCTCCAATCTCTCTGTGTAACATAACCTTTTCCAAATTAAGCAAGTGAAATAAAAATTGATTTTCTATCAATGTGACTTGAAATTTTCAATAATAATAAGTACAAAGGTAATGATGATAATGCCAACAATAGTGGTTAATATTTAGTGAGTGCTTTTGAAGTAGTGATAAGTTAAGGCAATGGGGCTCAAATTTTGCTGCAAATTTGCCTTTCAAAACCCTGATGCCATACTTTTTCAATTAGACTCTTGTGGCACTAGACTCTCTGGGAGTAGGGAAATGGCATTAGCATTTTTTAAGGCTCTCCAGTGATTCCACAAGCAGTTAAGTGTAACAAGACACAGAAACCAAAAATGAGGAGTCAAGGACAGACTGGGGACAACTGGTGGGGAGGGGAGGGAGAGGGTTGAGGGAAGATGGGAGCACGAGGGACTAAGGTGATGGTGCACTGGTGAGATGGTGATGGGGAATACATGGGGATTACAATTAATGGCAAGTATATGTAAATTTTAAAATATTTTAATAAAAAAAATGAAAGAAAAAAAATGTACAGAAGCCAGACCATAAAAAAAAATTTGCTAATGAACCATTTCATTTAATCCTTACAACAATGATATGAAGTATTCATTATCATCACCATCATCATCACCACCACCACCATCAATCATCATCACCAACACTATTTAGTCAATGTAGAAGTCTGAGTCTCAGCAAAGTCACACAGGTAATATGCATCAGAACTATGCTTTGAAATTCTTAAAGTAGACTGATGTTCTTGGATACCAACAAGGACACCAACAGGAAAACGAAAGCTCCAGAACACAGATAGAGAAAGCAATCTTTGATGAGCCAAACAGTAAAAGCCAGAGTGTTCTGAGTGTCAGTGTCTGTCCTCAAGAGAAGCATTTTAGGATCCTATCATGGTTTACTTAACCGAGCACAATACATACCCTCATTCTGTTCATTTATCAACATTCAATAGACTTCTATAAAACCGCATCCATAAATGAAACATTTAGCTGATAAGCAGGTTGTGCACTGCCATAAATGAGACATATTCAAACTTGAAAGGAAACTCCTCATGGGGCAGAGGAACTGACTCTGAACCCTCCCCCCAACACCTGGAGACAAAGGGGTCTGATGGAGTATGGACATCTGTCTTTAACCAGTATTGACAATAAACTTTCAAATGAGGCCAATAAACTTGTATTGAAAGACAAACTTATATAACTAGGTTGTCGATAGAGTTCTTGGAACTACAGGGTTAGGCAAAACTTGGCTGAAATAGGAACAGAAAATATGCTTTCTTATACTTAATGTGAACTATTTTGAGTCAGCACAGCATTAAAGATGATAAGTTTGAGACCAAACTATTGAAACTCCATTATCTTACTGAGATGTACATAAATGTTTTCACATGAAACAGTTACAGAAACTTTGAAAATAAATGATATTTTTTTCAGTTTCTTGTAGATAACTTTAACCCTTTCAGTAATAAACCAGTATTTGGGTATTTATTTATGACAGATTTCACCAGCAAATAATCTTCAAAAATAAACTGCAAACACCCCTTTAACTATTTCATCAGTAAATTTTTCAAACCCAAAACACTAACTTTCCACACAACTGTCTTCAGGGCATGCCAGTCCTCAACAGATAAGTTTACAGAAAAATATTTGACAGCCTTTCATTCATAGATGAAATGAATTCAGTTGCAAAGGTGATGAATTATAGGGTCGCGTTTTTCATGCCTAAAAATTCAGTTCATGTGTGCTTAGGCAGACCCAGGAGTTTTTCAAAAACTCTAGAACAATTTAACTATTTAGAACTACCAGGTAATTTTAACGATGTTATTTTTTTCAAGCAAAACTAAAAGGAGAGGATATAAGCAAGCCCCTACACCTGAATGCCTATAGATTTCCTTCCTCTTTCTTTCTTTTAACAACAATGAAAGAGTTGAGGGTAAGTTGGCTTGTGAGAGGACAGGCTGTTGGATAGGGTGTTACAGCATCTGTGGCAGAGAAACTTGTAATCGGGGCCATCAGTGACACGGGGACACAGCTCTGTAACCAGTGACAGCTGGTGCATGCGTGGCACTCAGCTTCCTACCTTTGGAGCTCTGGCATGTTTCCCACATCTGGCATCCTTGACAAGGCTGAGATCTAACAGCTCCGTCTCCTGGAAGACAAAAATGTGAAATTGTTAAGCATCTGCACAGGAATCTTCTGTTTTATGTCATTGACATCACTTTAAAAAAAGGGAATATTATCTGGAGACCTGCCAAAAGATTTCTCCGCAACTAGAATATGTTTTTCCTCCCACATCACATAGCAATTGAATTAAAATGGAAACAAAAGAATGGCAAACTGCTAAATGCTAGCTTTAATATGTAGTTCTAATATGCTTTCAAAGTATAATGGTTGAGGTTTGGATTCTAAGTCTATCCTACAGGCATGCCAAAGTCTTGAGTGAAAACTAATCACAAAAGTCACTCTGAGTTTAAGGACATGTGTGTCATTAGGGGTTAGGGAGGAGGGGATGGAAGGAAATGGTCTCATTAGCTCACAGGATACCCAGTTCACTTGGAGGAGGTAAAGTGACAGATTGGTCTCACTTACTGGGCCCCTCCACCTCAAATATTACACATACAGTCAGGCCTGATCTTTTCATTTATTCATTAAATTCATTTATTCATTATTGAACACCTGTAATATGCACGGTACTCTACGACATAAGACACAAAAGATATGATCACTTCTTGGATGGACCTGCCAGAAAACAAATACAAGAACAGGGAGAGTATGTTAATGCCAAATTAAATGTTAGCTGACATGGATTCAGAGAAAAGTTCAGGGAGGCGTCAGTGAGTATGGAGAAGCAAAGCAGGGAGGAGGCACGTATCCAAACAAGACAGGATCAGAGGTGTGGGTAGACCCTTCAGATAGTCAAGGCCTCTAAGCACTTAAAATGGACAACACTGTAGGGGTAGGGGCAAGGAGGAGAAGAAGCATAAAGAAGCATCTAGGACGAAGACGGAGCATGAGGAAGGGGGTTCATAGGAAGGGCATACAGTATCCCATTCCTGGGGTACAGAACATATGAAGAAAGGTCATGGGAGATGACACCAGAAAGGAATGCAGGTGAAAGGATGCGAAGCTGAAAGCCAGGCTAGGTCACTGAGCCACAAGATCTGTGACAAGTCCGTGACCCAGTTATACAATGAACTTATAACATCAACTCAATAGGACTATGGTGTAATGAGCAGAACCATGTAAAGTTACTCTAGCCAATGTCCAGAACCTACTTTTTCTAGATAATGATCCAGAGGCATTAATCCCCTTCACCAGCAGGAGGCACTGCACCATCATTTAGCTGCTCACTGACCCTCTAGATGGCGTTGGTTGTGCCCAGACAAAGCCTTTAAATAGCTGCCACCAACTAGATATTTGGTCTAAAAGTGCTGATTATTTTCCCACCTAAACTGATGTCATGATTGTAGTATAATAAGGGTCAAAGGGGGGGGGGGTGGAGTCCCTACACAGGAAAGGAAACACACAGCATGTCCAACAGAACACGTGGCCTCAGCACACTCCTCTGTGGGCTAGGGAACAGGGTACAGTCTTTGCTTCTTCTGTTCACTTGGTCTTGTAAATTTCCTTTCCCGCATTTCAGCATATTCTCTTTTTTTTAAAGATTTATTTATTTATGCATACAAGAACTGGGGTACAGGCCAGACTTGCGTGTGTGTATGGGCGGGGGGCGGGGTTAGAGGATCCACCAGAGACAGAGCTGGGAACAGAACAGGCGGATCAACAGAAATACACTGCAAAGGAGGACACTGTCTTAACCTTGACACGCCAGCAGTGGGCAAGGCAGGAGCGGTCTGCCACGCCATGTGGATCACTTCCTTGGCCAGCAGCAGGGATCGAAGCAAGGATCGAACTCGTGCTGCAGTGGCTGTAGTCTGCTTCACAGTGCTTTGCTTAACCCACTGCGCCACCAGGAAGGCCCGTCAGCATATTCTTTAACCCGTTCCTCTGCTCTGTGTGACTATGCAAACACTCCCAATCCCTATGGAAATTTTCCCTGGTAGCAACTCAGTTAAGGAATTTGGAGGGTAGGGCAACTGGTACCAAAGTTCTCTAGGGCCTCAACATCCACAATATTGAAGGTAGCTTATACTTCACTGCAGCAAATCCATAACAGAAGCCTTAGACATGAAGAGGCAGATCATTTGTTCCAGGTTTATCTCTACAACAGTCAAAACATGTTGAAGAGGAGAAACAGGAAGACAATCAAGCTTGGAGTTCAATCTAGAAAAAAAGAACTAAGTGAATATTTGAGAAACAGGAGACCAAATGAAGATCGAGGTGTTAGGAACAAAGATCACAGTGAAAATATGGCAGCTGAACTGATTAAAGGGTAAAGAGGGATCATAAACAGCTTTATGGTTTCCATCTTTTTACTGAGAGCTGCATGTTTGGGCAAAATCAGAATACATTTTAGTGATGTTGGGTTGAGAGTTAATTCAAGTGGAAATGCTAATCATTAATTCACTCTAGCATTATTTATTGATGCTGCAATGTGATAGGTACAGGATAGATATTAAAGAATTATGCACACACCCAAAAATGAAAGCTAAGATCACTGTTTTGAAGAACACACACACACGCACACACACACAAACACGATTGTACAGGTTTCTTCCACTACCTGAACATAGAGTGTACCTATGAAATCTTCCCTAAATTGGGGTGGCCTAAGGGTTAAGTCTCAGCACTAGCACCACTAAAGCCTGAGTTCAATACCTGACCAGGGAGCTAACCCACATGGTGCGGCAGACCTCTCCTCTCTTGCCCACTGCTCCCCTTAGAACTGTAGTTCAATAAATCCACCTGGTCTTCCCCCGCTACTCTCTCTCTGGTAAATCCTCTCACTAACCCCAAACCTTCACCTCTGACCTACAGCCCAGTTCTTTTACATAAATAAATAAATCTTTTAAAAAAGAAATCTTTCCTAAACTGAAATGGTATAAAATGAAGAAACACATAGCATTATCTCAAATAGAACATTCTGAGCATACCCAGACCCAAAGCAACCTACCAAGGCTTACAAAATAATATGTAAAACCTAAAGTCATATGTGCACGCAGCATAGGCAGAAACACTATGATCGATAGTCTACATAAAGTGCTCCTGGACACTCTCACTGCTCAAGGTGTCCGATGCTTCCAGAACGGCTGCTGCAAGACCAATGCTGATGTTATTTACACTGTTGTCAAGTTTGGCATTTTGTCCTAAGAGGGAAAATCTTTAGGTTTCTTTCTGTTAGCAAAAACAGGTACTAATGTAGGTCTCTGGTGAGCGTCAAGTGGCATAATGTTAACTTTCTAAAAGCAGTAAGATACTAAAGTGCTTCAATGTGCACTGCAGATATAGGATGCAAAAGGTTGTGGGTGTTTTAGCCAATTTACAAGTATTGCATGGAGCTTTCCAGCCTTATAATTGTGTGTGCTTGGTGTGAGGGGGATGGTGAGGCTGGTCCTAAAGATGAAATGACTATACAAGTGCACAGAGGCAGAAACTGTATGCAGAAAAGCAAGAGTTAGTACACATAGCACAGACACAGGGAGAGGTAGTGTCATCATATCTGGATTAGACTCCTCTTTATAATTATTTGTAAAACTGTACCATTCATGTTAAGGCAATGGTACATGTGCACTGCATGATGCTCCACATGTACGCAGAATAAAAAAGCATACACACTACATTTGTCTAATTTTATAGCAACATTTTCTATTCAAGGAAACTCTTCCCAGTTGAACAAACAATAGGCCTAAACTTGTTTGCTCATACATACCAAGTTCAAACTCAGTTCACCAAGAACTAGATGTTAGCAGGAGTCATTGTATAGAAGTTTTCATATTATAGATAATGAACTTTTTTTTCTACTTTTAGCTAGAGCAAAGTGATTTCTCCAAATCACAGAGGGTAGTTAACTCCGGCTGCCCTGGAGATTCACTTAGATATCACAGCAACTAAGAAACTTCTCTTGCCTGCAAGTAAAACTGTGTGTGTAGCAAAACACCATAGGGCACCATCAGTGTGGGTAATGTGGCATGGGAAAGACCGGGTGGAAAAGCTGTCCGTGGACTCATTCAGCTAGAAAGCAATGATTAAAATAGCGTCTCCCATTTCTATTAACATGAAACAGTCACCCCTCTGGGGTTTAACTACCTCCTATTCTCTCCACCACTAAAAAGAAAATGAGGAACCCAATACACGGGACCACAGAAATGTTACTTGTGTCATTAAAACTTTTTCTAGGTTAATTTTCTTATGTTAATAGCTTTAACAAGCCACTCTCATTATTTGAAAGGAGTGAAATGGTCCCTTTCTCAGTTCATTGAAAAGTTAATTTTCCAGCATTTTGGAATTCACTATCTCTTTACTCTTTAAGACAGGGAGATCACATGATTTTGAAGCATACAGCCCAAGCTTGAAAGCCCTAAAGTTAATTAGTTATGTATTTGGCTAATCATTGTACCACATCAAGCATCAATTTTATCATCTAGAAGATGAGGACGATTATACTTTCTATATCAGTGGCTCTCTAACCTTAGCCTGCAGTAGGGTCACCTGAAAGACTTCTTAAAACACTTCTTGGCTGGGTGCCATCCCTCAGAGTTTCTGCTTCAGTAAATCTGGGACAAGCCTGAGAATCTGCATTTTAACAAGATCTCAGGTGATGCTGCTGCTGCTGGCCCAGAGACCATAATGTGGCAAACTTTGATTTATATTCATTCATAGGATTGTATTACAAGATCTTTTCAAGTTACCCTAACTGATAAAACCATATGTTACCTATATGTTATATTATGTCAATATCAGGAATCTATAACTATCATGACACCTACTGAATGGCAAAATGTGCCTTATGATAAATAATTCAAGCTTAAATTTTATTTAATTGAAGAAAAGCTACTAAAAGACAAACACCATCAATCTTTAATTACTATCCATAGCATTAAAATTTATTCAAGGAACTGTCTCTAAATGTTCAGAAATTCAAGCACTGATGTTGTTTTATGTTTTCTAAAAATGTCATTATTATTTGTGTCATGCTTCTTAACATTAGAGATATGTATAGAAATGTGAAAAAGGAGATTTGTATTCATCACCTTTAAGCTCATCTAGTAACGGGAAGGGGACTAGAATCCCAGTGCCTCTGAGCTACCTGGACCAGTAATAGAAGAAAGAACTCATAGATGCCCTTATTTCCAAAGCACACAATGCTCCCTTCCAAAGCTTGGAAATCGTGTTCCTTAGGACCCCTCAATACATCTACTGAGATATAGGCAGATGTCAGGTGTTCCCTCTCCCTTATCATGGATGGATTAAAAGTGAATTAGCAGTAGTCAAGAATTTACTTTTGTTATTCTGAATGAGTGATGAGAAAAGCAAGCTATGGGAAGATTAAATTTCTCTGATGTTTACTATTCAGCAGAAAGATTTCAATCCATCAGCCACAAACACGCTGTGAGGTAGATGAGCCATGAAATGCACTGCAAACTAAGGAAAGAATACAATTTAAAACTCAACTCTTTTCTAGAATACCAATTCCTGTGCATTGTTACCAAATTCCATTAGTCACCCAATATAATAACGTATTTCAAGTTCACACAATATATAATCAGAGCTGCAATTACAGTCACAAACATTTCACAGGGAAGATATTAATAATGGCGGGGTGTGGGGGATGACGGTGTGTACCTCCACAGGTGGTCTATTCATTAAGCTGTTCAACCTCGATTTACCAAAAGTAGCAGACATTGATATGTTTTACTGACTGTCAAACCTGAAAATGCCCAATGACTAAAAAAAAAAAAAGAACTACTAGAGTCCTTAAATGGAGAATTTTAATTTAAAAACAGATGAAAGAGACCCAACTTTTTGTTCCTTAATAGAAATAGTTATTCTATTTCTGGGGAGTGAAAAATCTGTGTAGTGTACTTCTGAAAAGAAAAATATTCCCTGCAATATCTCACACCTGGTCTCTTATTTCCCTTGTTCCCCAGCCTCGTTTTTGTCTTTCTTTCCCAAAGTCTGCTGTGGAGATTCTATGGAGGAAACACCAATGGAAATGAGATGCCCAGTACATCAATTCAACCACAGCAGAGAAAAGAGAAACGTAACACATCTGGTTTTCTTTATTTAGACAAAACTGGGTTAAATGAAGAGCAAATTTCATAGTACCAAGGAAGAAGAAAACTGTACTTGTCACTTGGGATTAGCATTTGTAATCTATATACTATTAAGAAAGTTACAGATGCCTCTGCTTTGCATTTTTGCCCGTCAAACAGAGATGCAGATGCCAGCAAAATCTTCTTCACTGGGCTGCTGCTAAATCAACTGAGATAGTAAATGGGTTCTCCACTTCACAAGCAGAGAGTACTGCATACATAGAAACTCATATGCTTGCTACATACATTTCCCTACCCAATTAAAAGGGAAAAGATCCTAGTGGGAAAGTTAAAATAAGTAAGTAAATAAGGTATCTAGAAGTAAAACACAGAATACAGAGAAAGGAATTTGAAGACTTAGTACTCTATAGAGATACTTCACAAAACCTTGAAACCAATATAAAAGAGGTTACTTCTAGAGAAAACTGATTTTTACTTTCATGTATGGCAGTTAAACACAAAATAAAGCTAACATTTGAAATGAAGAAAAGCAATGGGGGTAATTACTGTTTGAGGAGTTGTATTATGACTATCCCCTGGGGTTTCTCCAAGTGGCTGTGCAGGCCTTAACTAAAAGACCTTGCTCTTTCATCTCTAGTTGGCAGTACTTAACACAGATTGAGATGCTGTTCCATCTTTATTTACTGAATGAATGATGACCTGCTGCAGAAATATAAGATGTTGTCTTACTTTGATCTAACAGGAACACAGGACATAAAATATCAACAGACACACCTTTACCCAGCAAACCAACCAGGGGTCTAATGGTAATAATCCAGGGACTTGGAAAGTTACTTATTAAAGTGTTGTGAACAAGTTTTCCTACACTTATATCCTCTTCAATGTCACAAAATAAATGGGAAAAGGGGAAAGAAGTGGCGGGTCCAATACCTGAAGATGTTATCTGTTCTGTTCTTGAATCTGATTCTAACTCTGGTCCTACTGCCAAATTCTTTGGCCCATTGGTATTTGGACATATATGGTAAACATGGCAGATAATGTAGTGATATCTTTTCATTTTTTATTTTCTTTACTTTCTTCAATCACTGTCCCATTGCCTCTCCTAGAGAAATAAGGAATCCTCTGGGGTTTGTAGTAGATGCATTATTCTAGGAACCAAGGGCAGACTATGGAAAAATACAGAACCCATATGTCAGATGATCTCTCTTAGTGCATTATTTATTCCTAAGGTAGTGCTCAGCAAGGTAAAAATGCTATCTGAGTCAAATAAGTGGAAAGCAGGGAGATTAGGAAAGACAGTGAAGCCTAAAGATATATGCAGAAGGTAACAATAATAACTATTCATATAATATCTATAGATGAGGTGTTGACTATATAAAACTTGTTAACAGTGTGGAAAATGCATGTCTCATTCTTTTACTTAACAAGTATTTATTGCAGTGTGCCAGGCACTAAACTAGGTACTGCGGATCGAATGGTGAGCCAAAGGAAACACAGTCCCAGCACTCATGGTGTAGACACACTTCACTCCAATAAGTGCAAATTTACAATAAAGAGTAAAGGTACAGAGTCCTGTGGAAATTGTCCCAGACAGAGAGGTCACTCTGAGGAAGGTATCAGAGAGGTACTTTATGAAAGAAGAAACAGAGAGGATGAGTGAGTGGATAAAAATTCCTAAGGCAGAGGAAAGAGCACATGTAACTGCCTTGCAGAAGGAAGGAATGGGGCACATAAAGGACAGAAAGCATAGTGCTGATTGGATTAAGCAGTATGGTCAATGTCTTAACCAGGTGATGGTGGACATTTGAAGCATTTTTGTCATTATTCTAAAAGTAATCATGTTGGCACAGTGGTTAAGAACAAGTTGGCATGAGCAGATCTTTATGTTCAAAAGGCCACTCTGGCTGTGTTATAGGGAATTCATTTCAGGGAGCCCAAGGAAGAAGTGGTGAGAGAAGAAAGGGAAAGCTATTGGTACCAGAATGGTAGTGGTGACGAGGCAAGGATAGTTCATAAGTTAAATGGTTCAGATTGAGTGGTTCAAATTTAGATGTCTGGAACAGACAGGAAAGGCTGAGCAGAGGCAATAATCTAGGATAAAGTAGCTAAGAGTAGATGGTGGTTATCAGTCCTGAAAGCTATTAGGAGTTTGACTCAAGAAAATAAATCTGACACTATATTGTGACAAAATTAAATGTTTCTACCACAAAAGGAGGCAATATCAAGTAACAAATTAATAATAACAACAACAGTAGTAATCATAACTACTAATAGAGAACCAATAATGTGCCAAGAATTATAAGGGACAATGTGTATGTATTATTTCATTAGTCCATGTAACACCAGTGCTAGAGGATACGTCCAGATATAGACAAATACGTGTGTTTTGTTGATGAGAGAACTACAGAGAAGGAAAATTTCTACTGTTGTCAGCTGCAGAACTGCATCACAAATCTTGACCTTTTAGTTAGACCTTTTAAACCTTTTAACTTGAATTCCAAAAAGGCTATCGTGATTCCTGTCCCATAGAAGCCACACTTTCGGGCAATCCCCTTTCTTTGAGTGCAGATATGACATATAATTTGATTCTAACCAACAGGATCAGGTAAAAGTGAACTCCCATTCCCATGATTATGCTACCTTCCATGATAAATGTAAGGAGATTTTGCAGGTGTAATAAGGTCCTCCATAAAATGACTTAAGATTAACCAAAAGATATCCCAGGTGAGCCTTTCAAAGGGGATCTAGAAGTGAGAGACTGAAGAAGGAGAGATGCTACTTTGCAGGTTACATGGTGTATTGTCTATGAAAAAGCAAGATATTTGAGAACTAAGAGCTTCAGTCTTGCAATGGCAAAAAACTGGATTCTGGCAACAACCTTCATTCATGAGCCTGAAAAAACGGTCTAGCTCCAGAGAACACAGCCTAGAAGACTTCTTTAATGTAGCCTAAGCAGGTGGAACTGGCCCCCACTGATAATAACTGATAATAAATGTTTGTTGTTTTAAGCTGCTAAATTGTGGTAATTTGTTAATCAGTAACATATAAATAATAAATCACATCTACTGTTTCCAAGTACCTATGCATTTAATTAAACAGGAATATAAGTAAATTTACATATCTTAGCACTATATCCAACATAAAGAAGACTACAATATTTAGGGAAATTTTAATTTATCCAAGAGGAAAAAAAATACAGTAAGTCTTTTAGAACTAGAAGAAATTCCAGATGTGGAAACTGAGTCACACACACACACAAAATCAATATCCAAGATCACTGAGACTGAATGGAGGCTAAGTAATGAACCCAGTTTGCCCCAGACCAATTTTTTTTCAATAAATAATATTTTTCAGTATTGATAAAATATCAATAGTAGCTGAGTAAGAGAATTAGAAAAGAAAGAACTTATCTCTTTTTATGCACAAGAAAAATATCATGATAAATAGAAGGTAACACTATTTTTAAGATATTTTGTCTCTATAAGACAATGTGAAATATAGCAAATATCTTGTCAACTTTTTCTTTGTAGAAAAAATAATTCATTCCATGGTTATATAAGAGCCACATTCCTCCTTACATCCTTCTGAAGATCCCTAAGAAATATTTATATATTCATCTAAGAGTAAAAATTTGCTTAGGATGAAAGTTATTGCAGCCAAATATAAAATTATATCCATAACCAAACATTTAACTCATTATATAACACATAAAATCATCAAAACTTTACTGTAACAGCACTGATTTTATAACCTGGTACCTCTATGATTGGAGAAGTTGACACATATGCTCCCAATATTCTAAAGGATATTATATCAAGGAATATCTTATAGCAAAATTTTTAAATAACTGATGAAAAGCATAAATTTTAAAGTGATAATAACTGGTTTTATTTATCTTACTTGGTGAACTGTTACAGAAAACTAAGAAAAAAGGCTCCCGATAAACCATGGAAAATCTATATGTATTCTAAAGAAAACTAATATCAGGAGTATATTGGTTATGATCAATGTTTTATTTTATTAACAGGTATCTCATGGAGGGATCTGCTGCATTTTTATGGACAAATAACAATAGATAATAAGGCCTCAAAAGAATTTTGCTATTTTGAAATGTGCAATTTATTTATTTATTTAACTGAAGTAACATTGATTTACAATACTGTATATGATTTAGGGGAACAGGTTTTGGTTTTAGTTGGGACTATCAATATGATGATAAAAATTGCATTGTCACAGTTTTCTATTATGCCTATACTCAGCTAAAGTCCTCAATTTAGGCTAATCAGATTAATTAGAAACAGCATCTGTCATTTGGCAAATAGTTTCATAAATGCTGAAAATCATCTTTGTGAATATTTGGATGAGCATAAATCCAATCTCCATAAAGGGCCTTTTGAAAAGAAATATGTAAATTATGTAGATTAATCAGGCAAACAAGCTGTTACCATATGAAAAAATGATTTAAACATAGCCAAATTTTCCCTTTAAATCATCTAAAGTGGTATCTCTGATCTATACCTAATTCACTATGGTTGAACAGCAAGCTAAGCTTTTTTATATATTAGTGCAAGCTATTTCTAGTCCTTTATGTACTATTTGAGCACACAACTTATCTGCTTATATGATTTAATCTTTCATTTCCTCAGCCTGATGGTTCTCAAAGTGTCGTCCCTGAACCAATAGCACCAGCATAACATCCCCTTGAATATGTGTGAAAATTGCAGATTTTAAGGTCCTTTACTAAAACCACTGAATCAGAATTTCTGAGGTCAGGCCCAACAATCTGTATTTTAATTAAGTATTGTGTGTGTGTTTGTGGGTGGGGTCGTTGAATCAGATGCAGTCTGAAATTTGAGAAACTTTGTCCTAGATATTAAATGGAGGCAATGGCTGCCCACAGAGAATGTTAATTAAACAGGGATAGAACTTCTTGTAGGACATTCTGAAAATTGAACAAGCTGCCTAGTTCCATTTAAGAAATACTTGCTCCAGAGTCCTAAAAGCAATGAGAAAACAGAGAAGACTGCTTGAGAAATGTCTTCTTCAGGCTCCTGTACTTAGCAGTAGCTCCAATATGAAGCAGTGGGTTTCACAAGGGTCCTAGAGTCTAGAGATTCTAAAGGTGGTTGGCCTACTTCCAGATGTTCTCATTCAATCCCGTGTACAAAACATCTGGACTAACAATTAATGTATTTCCTTTTCTCTTTAATCACATAATCATAGCAAACTACTGACATACTTTTCTAAAGGATTGAAAAATGGAATTTCACCTTGCCTTCCATAGTAGCCACTTTGTAAAATCCACACTGAAAAATCTCACTTTTATCCTTCAGCTATTCCAACAGATATCACAAATTTTTGCTCAAAAGTTTTCAGTTTATCCTGCCAAGTCTCTCCCTATGTTCTGGCAATCTGATATTCCTTTTTTTTAAGTTTTAATAAAATTTTCTTGCTTCATCAAGGACATTCTAAAAACTATTTTAGATTTAAGATTTGTGGAAATTAAACAACACACACTTGAAAAACTAATGGATCTTCTGATAGAAGTCAAAAGAAAAACTGAACATACCTTGAGACAAACAGAAAGTGATATAGGAGAGCGCACAATAACAACCACATTTGATGACCTTTTAATCTCATCTGATATCCTAAATATGCAAGGAGTTAATATATCTTCCAAAATGAAATCTTTTTAGTTGACAAGCATGCAATAATGTTATTTTTCCTCATCAAAGAAGACTTGCTTTTTAAGAACACTTAGTTTTCTGACAAGGGAAAAAAAAAAAATCCAGCTGAGCTTTTCCCAATGCTAATTTGTAGGGAACGGGACAAGAGCTGTCTATGGGGAGTATCATGCTAAATGAATTTCCCAGAGAACATAAACATTCACTGACTCCTATCAGCCAGTCTTTCCCAATGTCCTACCTATGTGCATAAATTCATCTGAAATAAACCTTTTCATTCAACTGTCGATCATGCTCAACACTGGTCACAGGTGTGCACATTGAGTATAGTTGTTCTTATCAACAACTATATATATGATTGAATCTGTTACAGGCAACCCCAATGTGAAATGGGTTGCCTGACTGTGGGTCCCTATCCGTGTGCTTAAAAGGCAGTTATAATAAGACTCAACTGCAAGCACACACACAAAAAAAGGTTAATGAAGGGTATATTTACGAAGAAAGGGAAATAAAGAAATGAATAGCTCAGGAGAAAGAAAAAGAGATAAATGGGTGAATGCATCCTACCAGTTCTGCTGAGCTGAAACCTCTATAAGCACGTTGAAAGGCAGCAATATAACCAAGGGTACCCAAGGCCCACATGTCTGGCTGCTTAACTCCACCCTCAGTTCACATCAATCCCCCCTTCAGCGGTGATAGGATTTGTAGTCCTTGTTGTCTTGGAAATCTTTAGTCTGGGATGGGGGTGGGGTCCAAAAACCTATTTGTAGAGTTTGTTAGGACATCCTTTCCTCCCAACATAAACATTCCCTAAATCCAGGGGCCTCTTCCAGCTACTCAGAACATTTTCATAAAGGTCTTGTACGTAACCCTATGGGTGTTCAACTGGTCTATGCTGGTACCTTACTGGTTAGACACCCGTTCCCCAGTCTACTGGCTTTCCTCCTACCTACTAACCCTCTGACTACTTTTGGCCTCCCAGAGCCATTTCACACAGATGCACAGAGAGCAGGAAATGCCAGGAGGGCTATTTCCCCAGAAAGCTCAAAGCTGACCACTCCCATGGGCAGACATATGAGAGCCCAGTGACTTGGTTTTTGGACAGAATAAATGCCCCGTCTGAGGCTGAATTCACCTGAAAGCTTCTTTTCCATCACTGTTCAACTCCTTTACTATCATCTCCTGGAATTGCTTCCTTAATAAGTCTCTTCCATATATTCGCTTTTATTTAGCTCTATTTGGAGAATATGATTAAAGACAGCTGTCATTTTTAAATCATCAAATTAGAAGACAAATGTTCAAATTATTCTAAATTGCAGATGTACTTTTTTTTTTAAAAAAGCACACATTTATATTAATTTTCTTTGGTTTTTGTATATTTCTAGAATTTTTAATATTTTCTTTGAAAATAGTCTTAATCATCATGATACATATATTAAAAAGCATTATTTGAGAAGGTGAATTCTCAAACACATCTACTATATTTTATCTTCCATCATCCTTAATCAAGTTGCAAAATATTTGGACCACTTCCTTGGAAAATAGATATTACAAGACCGTATCATCTAATCAGCAAATGGTTTCTCAAAGCTTTGTCACATCATAATCTAAGAGACAGTACCTGATTTTAAAGGAGAAAGACTTCTTACTGGAAAAAAAAAAACCTAAAAGCTATAAAAAGCATCAGCTACCTAATTCCCAAATCAGTGATAATTTTTGTCATATTCACTGCTAAAAAGAAATATGTTCATATCCATTATATTTTAGGTCACTTTCTTTTTGATAAAGATTTACTCAAATTTTAGCCACCTACTCTTACTTCCCTTCTTAAAAAAAAAAAAATCTATTCATAAGGGAACATACAACCTCCAAAAGCAAATAAAAAGGATTTATTCCGTAATTCCATAATTTCATAACATTTTTTACATTTCATAGTTTCATCAGAACTTTAGTTAAAAAAAGATTTTAAAGGAAATTGTATATAAGTAACATCATTTTTTGAGCATTTTCACAAACACTATTAAGTATCACCACCTCTGTGTGAAGAGAGATGGCTACATGAAAAGCAATCACACACAGACACAGACTGTGATGAGGACAGACTTGAAAGAGTGCATGGGAAGTCATTGAAGACTTCCTGTTTCTGCAAACAGAACCTTTAGGACAAGGAAAAAGAAAAGACCTGATAACCATTAAGGGGTACAACTAATATTTACTGCAAGGACAAGACAAGTCTCTATATAAAGGTCACCCACCAAAATTATGGGATAACTCAGAAATAGAAAAGATTTAGAAGAGAAAGATGAAATTGAGACTTAGAAATTTGTAGAAATAAGATTTCAGTAGCTAATGGAAAAAGCAGGGCATTTTTATAGACTTTCTGTAAGTTAATTTAAAATTGAAATATTTTAAAGAGAGAGTACAGGATTTTAAATTATCAAGGCATGATGCAGACAGATTTGGAAGGGTGATGGTGGATTACTTGTCATGAGGGAGGTTATATAAATGATCTTGATGGCATTCTTTAGCTCAGAGCTGAAAGGAGAACAATGGAGCAATATGTCTATACCCTTAGCATTTGCACTCATAACAATGAGAAAGGAAATAACAGTATGCAAAAACTCTTTTAGAAGATCTTACGTTTATTTCAATCACAGCTTCAGAAAAGTAGACAGAAACAAAACAAAGAGTAACTAATAGAAAATATTTGTTATCTTCTAATACATTCTTGTCTTGACTTTCAGGACAAAAGTCCCTGAGGAATTCTCATATATACTATCTCTGCTAAAAATGTTGCAAAATGGCAACACAATGCGGTTTATTTTATAAATTAGTGAGACACAAGCAGTTGTTAAAAAGTCAAGGATGAAAGTTTGGAATGATGAGAGGAAGAGACAGAATTAAGGAAAGAGAGTAGGAATACAAGGGTTAGGCACCAAAGCAGAAGTTGAATAAAATTGTATCCTAACAACAAAGTTAGGGTTAGTAAGTTCGTGGGATAATTTGGAAAAAAAATTAAAGCAGAAAAATTTCAGGAATTGTTTTTCTGTTATGAACTATACTTTTCTTGTTATATAACAGAAAATACTGTTGAAAGAAAGGAAAGGTGGAAAGAAGAAGGGAGAGGATTGGGTTAGAGAAAATCATGGGGTACACCAATGGGGTAGGCCATCTCCAGAAGCTCTGCACAAATGCACAGGAGAGCAGATGTCCGGGGTCAACCCCTAGGTTGGTGATTCCTGGACAGAGTCAGGACAGGAAGGAGAAACACAGAAGAGTATAAATAGGGAAAGGAGGAAAGAAGCAGGGACTCCCAGCCCTGTCTCCCTTGATGGTGATGGCATTTGTGGCAACAATGTTCCCTGAAGACTCTCCCTTGGGTTGCTGCACATGTTAGGTGGGCACTTCACCTTCTCAAGGCAGAAGAAGAACATTCTGAAGACACAGAGAAGTCATGGAATGGTGCCAAGGATAACCACAAAAACTTGCGTAACTTGAAATACTAAATCAGGTGATGAAATAAGCAACAATTGAGAGTTGAATTGCTCCTAAATAAAACCCTTCTTGGTAGAATTTCTTTGCATTTTATCCTTTCAAGACAGTCTCTTTTTTTTAATGCCTCTTTTCTAAATATAGTTGAGAAAATGTATTAGTTTTGTTAGAATTTGCTTATCAAGAACAAAATTAGTCATAAGAAATAGTCATTAGTTTCCTTACTTGCTTAAATATTACATTCCTGGTATATGAGCTATCTTTCTGTTTCAAATGATCTCCTCAAAAATTCACATTGATCAACATAATTATCCACCTTTTGAAGTGAGTCCTATATGCTGATTCCAGGAAACTGCCATATATCCAAAACAAGACCCACTGTGACTTTTGTTCTTTCATTCCACTATTTTTCATGTTATGATAAATTACTTTATTCTCCAGAGTCTAAAACACTGAATTTCATAATCTTTTATGAAGTCTAAATTTTGACCAGGGTCACTATCCCTGGGTATCTATTTTTTTCTAATAACTCATGAATCCTTAACACAGCCATTGAACACCCAGAGGACAGATCACTTTTTCATTACTGCACAATATATTTCTTCTTACTCAGATGAAAGTAATCCCTAAAAATAAATCTTTCTCAGAATTACTTCCCCTGTATTATTAGCAAAGTAAATATCCAGGACAAAATTCATCAATCAGTTTAGATCAGACCCTGGAAACATGTTTAGTGGAAATATTTTAACTTACTTTTCTGGAAAGTTTTCATGATTTTCTTGTTATTTTCCTCAATATTTGAGAAACTGATTCCATGTTTGCTTTGGCCTACACAGTTCTACCCCTCTAATAATCCATTTGTCTTCTGTTAGGCCCCATCATAAAAACTTATAGTTTCACAACTAAGGTCATTTGGATCTTCAATTTAAGTCAAATGAATCATATTTGCTCTATGTGGGTCAGTCAAAATTAAGTACAGAAGACTCCATGAACCAAAATTGGTACTCACCTGTCTTCTGATTATGGAATTAAATTAACTTGAGTCTTAAGCACTGTATGTCTTTCGGCATTTTTTTTTTTTTTTAGTACAAAAGCTGGGACACATCAACTAGCCCAACCTTCAAGAAGTCATATAGATTTGATAATCTTATTTCTTTTGATATTTGATAAAAATAAAATCCATAGCTCTCAAAGCATGACCCCTGGACAAGTAGCATTAGTATCACCTGGGAATTCATTAGAAATACAAATTCCAGAGCTCCACCCCAGACATAACTACTGGAGTCTCTGGGGGTAGAATGCAGCAAACTGTGTGAACACAAACCCTCCAAGTGATTATCAAGAACTCTCAACTTGGAGTAGATGCTTATAAGGGAAACAAATAGCATGTAAATAGATAAGGGTTTCTTATTCTTAATAATTCCCTACTTAAAAACACTCATATGTATGCTAAAGTACATAGAAAAAGTATGTCATTGTATTTAAAGAAAATATGTGATATTTATGATGATCAGATGCTATCATCAAGCAAAATATACAATGGAAAATTGAGAAGCTAGGGAGATGGCGCAGACAGTGGGGTCAGGGAGAGAGAAAAGAAAGTACTGGTGAAAAATACAAAGGAAAATAAATTCCAGACATGATAGAGTCTAACTTTATATCATATTCATTCTGCAAATCTATTTTAAAGTTAAGAAGAAAAATACTTCATGAAGAGGATTTGTTGTATAAAAGATAATTTTAAGGCTAACTAGTGATTTCCTTAATATTACTTTAATAACAAATAAGCATCACAAGGGCTTTTAAAACATTTTTTGGATAGAATTATTATTAAACCACTTAAAGGGTTAACTGTCATGTCAGTTATCCTTTGGTGATTACCACAGTGACATTCCTCTCTACAGAGGAGAGTAGATTTGTGAAATTTGGCATTGACAGGCTGTATACAGAGGTGGCTAACTCTACCAAAATAGGCATGGTGATTGACAGAGTAGAAATCACTGCATAATTATGAGCCACATTTCAAATACACCTTTTTTAAAGGAGGATAATATGACCAGTTCTCAGAAACAGATTGCGAATGGAAAAGATGAAGGTCATTTTAGAGTCTTCTTCCCCTTCTTGCTTTGCACAGTGGTCAAGGAGATACTAAAGGATAATGGAGTCACGAGGTTGGACAGAGAGCCTAGGTCCCCGAATCACTAAGTAACAGAAGCCATCTTTGGACCAAGAACACCCATACCAGACTCTTAAATGAATTAAAAACACTAGAGTTAAGCCATTAAAATTGTGGCATTTTACCTTTTTCAATATTCCAGTTAATACAGGGGTCATATGAAGTTATTTTTAAAAAGACAGATTCTGCTATATCTGTCTTTTTAAATATCACAGACACATTGTGATCGTCAATTATCTATGTCAACCTGACCAAGCTATAATGTACCCAGCTAATTGGCCAGACATTATTCCTGGATGAGTCTGTGAGAATGTTCTGGGATGACATTAGCATTTGAATCAGTAGAGTATGAAACACAGGTTACCCATGCTTCCTCCCCATATACAACCAAGCTGCCAGGCCACGTGGGAGGGTATCATCCAATCCCTTGAGGACCTGAGTAGAACAAGGTAGAGAAAGGAAATTCATTCTTTGGGTTGGGACCAAAGTTTTTTGCACTCACATGGGACTTACACCACTGGTTTCTTTTGTTCTCAGGTTTTAAGACTTGGACAGCAGATTTTGAGATTTATCAGTCTCAAAAGTTTGAATCAACTGCAATAAATCTCTCAGTAGGTAGATAAGTAGTTAGGCAGGTAAGTAAACCTAAATAGATTAGGATGTTTGTACTGTTTCTCTGGATAACCCCAATTACACAGAATGTTTGAAAAGGGAGAAAAACCATAAAAGTGAAAAGCTAATTTTATCCCCATTTAATAGATGGTGAAACTGAGAACTCTTAAAACACTATAGACTCTTGTACCTTAGATACTTCAACATAACTAGCTTAACCTACTAATCGGACATGGTAGTTCAGCAAGCATTCTCTAACATATGTCATGATTACTATAGTATTACAGTAAGTCTTGAAATCAGATAATGTTTATTCTCCAACTCTGTTCTTCCATTTTAGTATTGACTCCCATTCTCAGTTCTTTGCATTTCCATATGATATTTTTAAAAATGTATTGATGTCTAAAACAGGTTCCTAGCATCTTACTTGATACTACATTAAATTTATAGTCCAACTGGAAAGAACTGAAATCTTTACCATACTGAATGTTTCCATCAATGGGCATGGGTTACCTCCCAATTTATTTAGCTCTTTTTTGACTTAATAGCATTTTGTAGTTTTTCACATGCAGATCTTTGACATATTTTGTTAGAACTAACCTTGAGTTGCAAATTTTGGTGTGAATATAAATGGTAGTTTTTAAAATTTGTTTAAAATGTCATTTCAAATTCCAGCTGTTCATTGTTGGTTTACAGAAAGGTATGAGCTTTTTTCCTGTGATAATCATATTGGGCTCAATGATTTATTCCAGCTGTTTTTTGTTTATTTGTTTCTTTAGGGAAGATATAAAATAGCATGTCATTTGGGAGTAAAGTTTTATTTCTTTATTTTACTTGTTTCTTTTTAATACACTGATTCTCTACCTCTTCAACTGAACCACGGTTGCTACTATTCCTATAGCCACTCCGACCCTCATGTCTCTACCTACCAGTGTATTGATCTCTCAGCTGGTCCTTTCAAACCTCCTTGTCACATTTATCCATCTTAGCTCCTATATAATAACCAACAATCTCACTTCTACTTTTTTATTTTGCCAACTTTCCCATTTCCACTAAGAATTACCAGCGCATTCTGCCATGCTTTTCTCCTTTCCAGACACAATCACCACAGTGCAATCATTCACTCATCTCTGACCAGAAATGCAAGTTGAAGTACAAATACTAAGGATTCTTCATTGAAAAAAGTCAGACACCAATTGTGCAGATTTTCTGAAAATGCCACTCGTAGAACTATGTAGTCCATAATGGCAGTTCTGGAGTCCATCAAGGTCTCAAGCATTATCAAAAGATGCTTTCACCAGATTTTTGACTGCAAATACAGCATATTAAGGTAACAACTCAAAATGGTTTATTTTGTTGATAACACACTCATTGTATCTCATTTACCCTTCTTGTCACCTGTCTATTTTTTTCTTTTAGTGTTCAAAAGTGAGTTCTTTCAGCTCTTTGCATGAAGTGCTAAGAATTTTTTGTCTGTATTAATCTTTTGTTCCTTACTCCACTATTCTATTGGGTTGAATTGTTATACAAGGGAATGTTTTATATTGCTTTGTATGTTTATATATATGTATGTGTATATGTATAGATTTTGAATATTTTCACTTAAAGGAAAATTTCTTGAAGGTCAAAATTCATTTCATATGTCTTTGCAATCCACATACAATGTTACATTTGATTGATTGATAAAACATAAAAACAAAGATATTGCCCTAGTTTTAACATAACCTAGGGAATAAGTTTCTAAAAATGAATTCAATATGTCTTAATCCTACTTATAATCATAGAGGGTGTGTATCAGTTAAGTATATGCCGAGATGTAAGTTTTTTAAAAAGGCTGAAATAAAAAGAAAGAGACTTTTTTATCTCATGCAAAAGGTCAGAAGTAGCAGGACAAGTCTGGTATAGATGTATGACAAGGTTGTTTGATTCCAGCCTTTTCTAATTCTCAGCACATGTCATCTACCCCATAACAGAGACGGTTGCTTAAACATAATTCATAATGATGAAATTTCTCCCTACAGAAAATGCAGAACTTTAAGGAAATACATGCCCCTCTCTCTAAGGAAATCTTTGGAAGGCTCAGAGGCTTTTTTTAATCTTCTGAGCAGAATTTAGTCTCACAGACACAACCCCGGTTAAGGGATACTAGGAAGTGCAAGGAAGATTGGATACTAGGTCAACTGCTATCAGGCTTCCTGTAATCTAGAGGAAGAACATTTTTTTCTGCATATGTAGGCAGCAGGACGATGTGTATGCTCAATAGTAGTCAGACAAACATTTGCTGAAAGATGATGAACTCAGCACATGAATAATTCTCTCTCTCTCCACACCGCCCTATGACCTCCAGAGGTTTACCTCTCAGTCATGAAATGAACAGTGTGTCTACAGCCATATCTCTTTCCCAAATATTCCCCATCATTTTCTCCTATAGAAATATTTACATCTCATCACTGTCCCACTTCTTAAGGAACAAGATCTTTTATTTGTCTTCTAACTACTAAAAACTAAAGCAAACTTCGATTTCATGGATATTTCTTCATAGAATCAAATTGAAATTAATCTTTAAAACTTCATCACACCAACCTGTTGTCTAGACTGTAAGGTCTAAATCCATCCATTAAATTAGTAACACTGTAAGTAACTCTGAAAGAAATAGGAATTGTAACAAATGTTTTGATAGACTGTTCCACTGACATTTTTTGACCATTTCAACTCTCCAATGATAATCACATTTTCACTGTACTAGCACATAAACCAAGTATCTATGTCCAGTGTCACACAACAAATGGAGATTATGAAAAATCAATTCATGAGAAAGAAAAGCACACGTTTTGTGTTTTGGATGCATCAGGTAACTCCAATTCAATTCTCTCTTCATACCCTGCTCTAGCCTCCTGATTTGGTATCAGTATTCCTCATCAGCTATCACAGCTATAGTTTCTTTACTAGTTAACAGGTATAATTCATATAAGGCACCCACCTTTACAAAGCTGTTTGCCATATATGTCATGTGATAAATATTTTGCGGCAATGAACTGTGTACTTTTTTCTTTATATACATTGTAGAATTTTAATTATACAAAATGCTTGCTCTGACATTCTTGTCTTTAATTTTTAAATGGCAAAATCCAGAGGTAAACCATGTTTAATTTTTTTTAATCAGCATATTCTTAATCCCTTCCTGTTTATAGCTTTATACAGGGGGCCTTCTGGAGTTGCTTTGCTGCTTAACATCAAAGCTTAATCTATCCAGGGAACATGGGCTATTTATTTCCTTAATTTCTATATTTAGCTCTTGGCTTTGTTTACAGTCATCTCTCATCCACCATACAAATACTTTAAAATTCCCCATTCACTTGAAATTCTGAATCCTCCATCTTTCTGTGAAACTAGCTAACTTTCTATGGAACTGTGCTTTTTCTTCTTAAGTTCACTCTCAAATGACTCCTGCATTTCCTCTTTCATTTCTTTCTGGAAAGGTAGGAAATTGCCTTTGTGTTCTAGGGATACAAATCTCTCTTTGTGAGAAAGAACACACTCTGAGTTGCACTCTGAAGGCAAATTTCCAATGCAATATGAGCTGCTGGGACGGAGAAATGTTTTTCACCTCAAAAAGTCAGTGAATTTATTAAAGGGTTCTTTTGAAAGGGAATGTTAGTTTTACTTTAAAGTAGGCTAAAAGTTATGGGACAAAACTTTGGTTGTCTACTGCCTTGATGAATGTAACAGAAAAATATAAGATGAGGGAGGTGTATGTTTAATAGTTCAAATAATAACTACTGGTAACTTTGCAAAAAGGCACCGCATGGACTGTGTAAACTAAAAAAGAAAAGAACATCAGAAAACATTATAAAATGAATTTTTATTACACTAAGTACTTACTCTGATGCACATCTCTTGCATTTAATTCTCATCACTAAGTAAAGCACAAGGTCAACATAATATTCTTAAAATGTCAAAATCATAGTTATTAATTATTTAAGCCTTGAAAATAAAATTGGTTTAATTATCTTTTTCATGAATAAGCTTCTACCATGGATAAACATAAAAGATTGAATTGCAAAGATAAAAGCTGAGGAAGGACATGGAAGGGTAAAATTTGTCAACAGGAAAAGATTAAAATTAACTAAGTTAGACCTATGATTTAGGGATAACATTTTGAAGGGTTTACTGTCTCCATGTTTATAATGTCAGGTAGTTATATTACATGTCATTTTAATTTTAGTTTTTAAAAAGTAATAGATGTTGAAGACACCCAAATCAAAAATCTAAAATTGCTCAATACTGTCATAATCTAATATCAGGCATAAGTTTTTGGTCTCCCTACTTGATAGTAGGAGGGTTGTGAATGTCATTGAACTCTTCAAAGCAGACAACACTTCCCTTTTGGGTCATTGTAGAAGCTCTAGGAAGACTAAATTATAAAGTTTTAGTAAAATTAGAAGAAGTCGGAAATGACAATATATGAAACAACTGTAGTCTTTATTTTGCAGAAACCTTCTACTCTCTTTAGTGCATGGAAAAATTTGAGGGAAAGAACTGGCTTCTGACTTCATAAAGATTTCCTATAGACCAAAGCTACTCCTGATTCTAGCCCCAGGAATCTGGCATTCAGAAGACACTTTGGTTGTTTATCTTGGGGAGGGAGGCACTAGCTTCTAGTGAGTAGAAGGGAAGAGGCACTGATGAACATCCTCTAATGCCTAGTTCAGCACTTGTAACAGATGGGGTGTTGGTGCACTGATCCCAAAGGGGATCTGGCCAGGTGATCCACTGACACTCACCACCACTCAAGTCTTTCACAGTCTTGAAGAAGAAAACTGTATATTTATATGTTCATTATTAAAAATAAACATTTTAATTATCAGGTCTGGTAAATTCTTGACTCCCATTTTGGGGATGGAAACATCTTGCAGTGTTCCCCACGAACAGTAGAGTTCTAAACCATTGTCTGTTCATTTGTATTAACAATAAACAACATCAGGTCCTCCCTGTTGGCCTAGGAGTTAAGTCTCAGCCCTCCCATGGCAAGGGCCTGAGTTCTATCCCAGGCCAGGGAGCTAACCCATATGGTGCAGCAGACCTCTCCTGTCTTACCTGCTGTTCCCTTCAGCAGTGTATTTCAGTAGAGCTGCCTGTTCTGCTCTCCACTCCGATGAATCCTCTAACCCCCCTCCAGTACTTCTGGCCTACACCCCAGTTCTTCTACATAAAATCTTAAAAAATAAATTTTAAAAAACACAATACACAACATCAATCAAGGGCATCAATGAGTGAAAACACAAAAGACAATAGTGTTTAGAAGTGAAATTGCTAGATCATAATTGCTAATTCTATTTTTAGTTTTGTAAATACTAATTTAAAAATACATATGCACCCCTATGTTCACTGCAGCACTATTTGCCAATAGCCAAGATACAGAAACAACTTAAATGCCCATTATGGGATGAATGGATACAGAAGACACGATAAATAATTACAATGAAAGAGTATATGCCTATAAATACAAAATGATGAAATCTGTATACCTACTTGCTTCTTCCCCAGCTATCCTCTTCTGGTCCTCTGTTGCCAATTGCAACAACATGATGGAACCTGAGAGTATTATGCTAAGTGAAATAAGCTGAATGACTTTGCTCAAATGCAACATAAAGAAACAAAGCAAAACCTGGAATGCTGTCAACACAATGGCTGTCATGGGTGGGAGGGGCGGTAATGAGGGTCACTGTGGATGATGGTGTGGGGTTTTCGAAAATGGGTAGTGTGGTATACATTTGAAGAGTGTAAAACTATATTCCTCAAACCGTTACAGTGTTGTAGCCCAATGTCACCTCAATAAATAAAAAGACATGAAAAGCAAAAAGAAACTCAAATTGCAAGTGTAATCCATTTCAAACCCTTCACAAGCATCTATTCCAACATGTAAAAACCCCAGCGTGAACAGCCCAATCCTTTCCTCCTCCTACACAGTGGACAGCAAAGAGCTCACTGGTCATTGTGAATCTACAGTTTTGAAAAACTAAAAATATGGGGAAGTGAATATACAGTGTACTAAGAATCCGCTACGAAAAAAGTCAGTTTCGTTAGAGCAGTTTTCTGCTTTTAATTGCCTTTGATTATACTTATGAAAAAAAAGCAGAGATCATTAAGGGGCAAAAATTCCTTCAGCATGCCAAATCTACATTAACTGTACCCACATTTACCAACCCATATGTCTCCCCCCCTTAACTCTCCTTGAGAATGTTCAAACATTTGCCTGCAGCTAATACCTCCTCCCTCCCTCACACACATTCCTAAGAAAACCAGACAAAAGGAAAACTGAGATGAGTTAGTCAATTGCCTTTTGGGGACACACCACCTGATTTTCATTGGGCTTAACAAGATTTAGCTTAAGATCTCAATTGGCCTGCATGTGTGAGCTGAACCAAGTTGGAAGAGGACCAAAAGAGGATAGTTGGGAAAAAGCAAGTAGGTCTATGTGTAAAATTTGTGAGTTATTTGAGGGATGACTGCTACAGAGTCAGAAGCTGAGGTTGGAAGACCAAGTCGCACAGGGCCCCAACACCAAAGACTAGAAGAACTTGGCATGGAATGGCAAAATAGTCAAGGAAGTGGACTAACACAAATAAAATCAGGGCATCATGCCATATGAAATCAAAAACTAGCTGAGACCCCATAAATAAAGTGACTTCCCACCTAGGAAGAGGAATAAAATGCCCCTCTTGTGCTTGTGTGTAGAGAAGGTGGACTAAGGACATGGGGCCCAATTGACGCAAATTGTGAGACCAAAGAAACCCACAAAATCCATGTCTCCGGTTGGTTAGCAAAGCTGGAAGCCAGCATCTGGCAGGGCATTCTGGAGGCAAGTCAAGTCTCTTTATGGACTGCACTTGGAGCATTTACAGTCAAAGAAAAAGAATTAGGACTGAGATCCCCTCAACAAAACAAACATCAGCAGCTACAAATAACCTCTGCAACTAGCAGTCTGGAAAAGAAAAGGCACAGATCTCACAGAAGAGAATTAACAAAACTACTGCAGAGTAAAGAGAATTTCAGTTCAAAACAGAATGGAAGTTTCTCTCGCTGACAATGGAGAAATCCTGGAGGCAATGGAAGGAGGGTTCAAAGAAGGGGAAGGGGGTTGACAGCAGGACTCTGGTCCATCAGGGTTATGGTACATTTGTGGCTGGTATTGTATCTGATTTATGGGTTACTATAAAGTTTGTACATGCCATTGCATAGTGTGTGTTACGCATTCTCAATGCATTGTTGACCCTAAAAGAATCACTTGAGGCACTGATGAATACAGCTGTGTGCACTGGGTAGCCTGTATGTCATAGCTGCCTTTAGAAAGGCAGAACTTGGGCAAAATTTCACATTGGGGATGATTTCTATTACATACAGCATGACAATGAGTATAGAATTGTAGTAAATGGTTCATTGAGAATCATTGGCATGTTTATACACAAGGTGAAGACATACACCAAATAACCATTTTTTAGAATTTTGAAAGAAGAATTCTGATAGGGAAATAAGAAAGTACAGGGAACAGACCAACAAGTCAGGGATAACCCCAATAATCAGGATAGTGATTCTCAGTGTGTTGGTTTCAGTCCAGCAGCAACAGTATTACTTGGGAACTTGTTAGAAATGCAAATTCATGGGCCCCATATAAGACTTATGAATGTCTTGCAGTGATACCCAGACATGTTTGAACAAGCCCTCAGGACTTGATGATTATGCTGGTTTGAGAAGGCTGACCTAGTGTAGTGGCAGGAAAGGGCAGCACTAGAGCAGGGTTCCGGATGGTTCTGGGCAGGGAAGGAGAGTCTTGGAGCCCTCGGTGGCTTTTCATACTTTATTTAGTAGAGGTGGCCAGGTACATGGCAGGCAGGGGTGCCGGGGGGCTGGGAGGCTGGCAGGCCTCCCAGCCCCCAGCGCATCTCACCCTCTCGACTGCTTCTTCTCTCTCTCTGCCACTGCTGCTGCTGCTGCTGCTGTCGGGCCTGTTGGTTCTCTCAGTTCTGTCTGTTAGTCCTCACAGGTCTCTCAGTTCTGGTGTCCTCATAACGCCGCCCATTTATGCCCGTGCCCAACACAGGTGTGCCCACTTGCTCATGCCCACCCTGGAATGCTCGCAGCACCTCAGGTGTCCATCATCAGTGGTGGGAGGGTGGAAATACCTGATCAATCTTTACCCTACACCTAGCATCTTGTTATGCAAAGTGTGATCTGGGGCCAGGGGCATCTTCCAACCTACCCAGCTGGTTAGAAATGCAGAATCCCAGGCTCCACCCCTAACCTGCTGAGTCAGAAGTTGTGTATTATTCAGAACCCAGGTGCACTGCCCCTATATTAGAATTTGAGAAGCTGGACTAGGAGATGAATACCAAGCTGAAAGAAGGAGTATTACTATGGGAATGGGGAAGAGGTGCAACCAGAGGGAATCTGTGGAAGCTAATGAACAGCTCAGAAACTCCACTTATAATCTGGACATATAAAACCACCTGGCAGATACCCATGTGGATTGGGTTTATTGGCTTGTTGGGATTTGACGGTTCCCAGGTTCTACTATAACTAAACAATAAAGATTTTTCATCCTGTGGCTCTCCACATAAACCTAATTGCTTCTCGCTCTCTCTCTTTCGCACAAATGCAAACATTCCTGAGGGGGACTACATATTAAGTCATTAATATAATATGTCCAGTAAGTTTTTGCTCTCTTTTTGGAGGAAGGAGAAAGGAGAAGAAGCAGCAAGCAGGAGGTGAGGATGCCAGAGGGAGCCTTCTGGCAGGCAGAGAATCTGCTGAGAAAAGTTAAAAGCAGTTCAGAGTTTCTGGGTTGGGTGGCCTTACTCAGGACTATGCAAGTTTGCCAGCAACAGATCAACAGTTAACAGGCGTGCTAACAAGCTGGGAGAATGCGCTGTAGATTCCTGTAATGAAGGCAAAGTTCAGCCTGGGAGAGGGAATCAAACAGGTGGGAAACACCTGCTCTCTCTCGTAGCAAAATGTGTTACAACCTGCTGTTCCTTGCCAATGACCCACAGAGACCTTGGCTTTAATGATTAAGTGGAAAGTCAAAGGCAAGAACATAGGAACCAGCTTTTTTTTTTTTTTTTAATTGGGAACGAGTTCGGGTTCATTCCAAATTACTGATTCATTAACAAGTAAACTAACATGTTTCTTGTTATTTATGAACTACAAGTTTAGGAAATCTACAGTCTTATACTAAGATTTAAATAAGACTTAAAATGCCCTTCTTTATCATGTAGTGAATGCTTGCGGCACTAGAAAATAAGATGAACTCTTTGCTATGTATGATCTATTACTTTTTAAGTCATCACAAAGCCAAACCTTGAAGTTCTTATCGCTCCACAGGAAACATAAGGTTTTAGTTCTCTCCCATTGGTGTCATTAAAGCTGTTTAAGCCTAACAAATCAATGTACTCTCAGAAAGTATAGTTCATAATTCAGTGGTTTCTATCTCAGTGATTTTTATCACTGATCCTGGAGCCAGAATGGTCCAGTCTGTATCCTTGCCCTATAACTACAGCTCAGGACCAAGTGCAAGTAATTGAACTTCTCTGTACCTCAGTTTCTACATACATAAAGAGAAGATAATTATGATTACCTACTTCATAAGGTAATCATGAATATTGAATGAGCTATATATGCAAAGTGTGACAAATAGCATGTAGCAGGTCATTAACAAACATCAGTTATTTTTATTACTAAATGTGCAATTTGATAGTTACAAAGTATTTCATGAAATGTTAATGTGAAAAAGAAATGTTAAGTGAAAAAGTCAGGTATTAAGAAAAAGAAAAAAAGTGAGGCACAATTATAACAGAAATTGCTTTGGTGAGACTGGTTCAGGGATGAGAAGGCCTCAGAAAGTAGGCTAATTCCATGAGGAAAGTAGGCTAATCCATGAAGAGAAGTGAATTGAATCCATTAGGAGAGAATTTAATCCATGAAGAGCAGTAGCATTACCATGGGGATCTAGAGAAGAGAATTCTGTCAGAAAAAGCAGCAAGTATGGGGGTCCAGAAGTTACAAGCAGGGGAATTTCAAGGAAGAAGCAGCAAGTGAAATGATGCTGAAGGGGCTAAGTGCAATTAAAATAGGTGACAAGATATCAGACATTGCAAACGATAACAAAAACTTTTTCAGTGGTAGGTCGAGGTGAGAATGGAAGAGAGAAAATAGAGACTGAGTTGAGACTACTCTGAAGAGTTTTGCTCTGGAGGGGAGCAGCAAAATGAGGGAGAGAGGAGTTGATAGTGATTTCAGGTTGCTGAACGGGCAGGCTGAGGTAAGACATAGGGAGGAGAAGCATTAGGATGTGTTGCTGGGAGAGGGATCAGGTGGGGCAGTGGGTAGGCACGAGGTGGATGTGCAGGCTTATCCTATCCAAGCATGATACTGGGGCAAGAGGCAGCAGGGAGAGTGCGGTGAGCCAGCCTGGTTCGTGGGTGTCCTACATGAACACTGCAAGATGAAGAGCTTAGGAGAAAGTAAGCAGCTATTAGATGACATAGTTTAAAAGCAAAACAATGATCTTTTTGTTCCCAGGACTCACTGAGTCCTCTCTGTTGTGAACAGGAATGGCACCCCACACATCCATGAGATCATAAAGCATCAGGCACGTAGGATAGTGTTGTTCGGGTATTTGGCATGTGCTAACAATTCACTTCTAAAGAGGAGGTACTATTAAAACTAGAGTATAAGAAGATAGGAAAGTTCTTGAAAATGTATAATGGAGACGTATATTTAATGTCGACTCCTTAAAATGTAGTCCTTTCCCTGAGAAATGTGAAATAGGAAATCCAAAGGGCTATGATCAAGCTGGCAGCAGCTTTGAAGTTTGTAGCAGAAGTGGTTCCTGCTTCATCTTAGCTATTTCTCAGGGTGAGTTTGTGGCTCAACCTTAGAAAGGGGAGGGATTGCAAAAGCATTTCTAGGGCAGATCCAAAGAGGGTCTTTTACCAGAAGGATCCATTAGAGAGTCTCATGGGAGTAGAGATACAATCATACATATGAAACAGTACGGGAGGGGCTGTGCCGGGAACAGAACAGTCTGTGTTTGCTGAACATATGCCCTGAGGGTTGGATCCTGTGCAGGATGCTTTTTAGGTGTTACCAGCTGTGTTAGCTTCTGAGCAGTCACAGCGCTCTTAGTCCCACTTTACAGATGAGCAAACACAAGTTTGGAGATGTAAATAACTTGTCCAGAGTTACATAATTATTAATAAGTACACCAGCTCATGACTATGAAGCTTCAATGATAAGAGGACCAAGAGTGTGAACAACCGAAAAACAGAAGGACGGAGATTCTGTGAAGCTGGATGAATGTTGTGTGGGTGTGGAGAGAGAACAAGCAGAGATGAGGTCAAGGTGCAGGTGGGCTGAAAGCCAGTGCCGGAATGAATTCTGTAACACAGCCAGTCTGCTGATGGTGTAACGCTTAATGGAAGGCTGGCAGGCATCGTCGGGCTGAGGAGTGGTTCTGGGAGCAAATATGCTTTTCATGTTGGCAGAGGGAGTATGAATAACCTCTCCAGTGCTCCAACTTTTAAAACTATTGCCTCCTATCCCCAGTCTATTACTCTCTCCTAAGGCCTCCAGTTCAGTGATATGGAAGATTGAGGAACTGCCCACATAAGAATCAGGGCGAAAACTTTTCACTGTGATCAGAATTATCCCGATCTCAAAACTTCAGAAAACTGTTTGGGAGTTTCTAATAAAGTTAAAAAGACACCCACCCTATGACTCAACAAGTCCACTTCTCAGTAATTATCCAAGAAAAATGGCAACAGATGCCCTCAGAAAAGACCTATACAAGATCGTGTGTAGCAACTCTATTCACAGTAAGTTCAAAAATGGAAATAATCAAAACATCTAGCAACTGGAAAATGGACAGACTATGATAAGGAAAGCAAAGGAATCCCAAATGGCAATAAACGAGGGTAACAGTGTGCAACACTGTGGATGAATCCCAAAAGCAAGAGCCAGATACACAGAAACACAAAAATGTGGCATGAATTCCACTCAGATGAGGGACGAGACTAGGTTGAACTAAGTGAAATGACAGATTCTCTCCACATCCATGTGTGTGCCCAGCATTAGCAGGGAGAGATACTGCTTAAAAAAGGGCAAAAGAGAACTTTCCTGGAACACAATCATGTTTTATCTTGAGCTTATCTATGGTTATGCAGGTGTGTAAACTTGTCAAAACTCATTCTGTGATATATTTGAGAATGTACATTTTACCACATAGAAATCCTATCTCAAGAAAAAACCATTAATGTACAAATTATAAGTCTTTTAAAATATCACTGTTCTGAGAACCGGGTACAGAAAACCTCTTCATTGATGAATCTAAGTTTATCATCCTTGTCTCTGCTAATTGGTTCTTGCCCATTACAACACAAAGAAGATCAACAAAACAGAAACACATCAGAGCTGCATTTTCCACTCAACAGTAATCCATTACTGGACTGCTTTATTGCTTTCTCCCTGCAAGAGGGCATTGAAAAAAGGCATCCGTGCTATTAACATTAACAAAACAATGATGATGCTGGAGTTTCATTGGCAGAATATATTCCCACAGAGAAACAGGACAGTAGTTGAGTTTTCCTTCTGAATGTGATGAGTAATGTGAAAAATTCCATGCTTGTCATTGTGAAAATACTACCTTTTATATTTTTTGATTCGTGAAATTGTATTGTCTAAAGGTTGGCAAGGAGATGTTGAAAAGGGAACTCTTGATAGGAATGCAACTTGGTACAGTCTCTTTAGAAAACAGTATGGATATTTCTTAAGAAAATAAAAATGGATATCCTCTCTGACTCAGCAACACTTCCCTAAAAATATGAGAACTCTAATATCAAAAGATTTATGTACACCTAAGTACTGTCTACATGGATCAATCTAGGTGTATTTCAATCAATGAATGAATAAAGAAATCATAGAATACTCTATGGAATGCTAGACAGCTGTGAAAAAAAGATGAACTAATGGCTTTGGAATGAAACGGAAGACCTCAAGATGATTATGTTAAGTGAAATTAAGTCCAAAAGTAGGGGGCCTCCCCTGGTGGCGCAGTGGGTTAAGCAACGCACTACGAAGCAAACCGCAGCCACTGCAGCACGAGTTCAATCCCTGCTGCCGGCCAGGGGGGG
>JAGFMF010011643.1:6387119-6400023 GCA_019455555.1 Galemys pyrenaicus | reverse complement strand
AATTAGCTGGTAGACAACCACTTGGGGTAACACCTCGTTCAAATAAATGCTCAATGGTTCAGACCTTAGCAAGAATAAAATCAACCTTACATCTTGCTTAGATTTGCTGTTTGGGCATTATAAAAGTAGTCATGTCAAAATTCTAGCAATTAATAATTGCCTTTTGTTTTAGTATTGTGTTTCAGTCTTGACAACCAGGCATACTTTTGAAAACTTCTAGGAAGCCAAACAAGTAAAATAGAACCAAAGATACAAGGCGGCTCTTATTTGTAGAAAATTGGTAAGTAAAAGACATTGGAGGTTACTTGGACAGAAGATACTGTTAGTAATAAACAAATACTTTGTGGCTTCGGAATTTTATGGGTTAACAGCTGAAACTAATTTACCAGCAAAACTGAATAAGTAGATAATCTACACCAAGAGCAATTTTGTGAATCATCAGAAAGAAATGTATTTTTTTAAGACTGGTTAAATCGCATGCCAAGAAAAATCATAACCTATCATTCCTAGAAAGTTTTCAAACAATTGAAAATTGCCTACATTTGGGCCTTCGGCATGGTTCTGCAATACTTCAGGAACTAGACTGGAATGCAAAATCTTCAGCTCCAGAGTCTTATTCTCAGAACAGGGGTGAACACTTACACCTTAGACAAGTTAACAAGAAAACATTAAACCACATAATTTCCCAGAGTATTAATAATTAGTATAATGAGTATAAAGAGTTGAAAGAACATAGGTAAGGAACCTCTCTGAAGTTAAAGAGATGCATGTAAATATGTCAGCAGATAGCTACACTTCCAAGTAAGAACACTTAACACAGAGCAAAATATTTACATAGAAAATTTTAATGGGAAAACCTCTTTTAAAAGAATAAACTTTTAATTTATTTCACTAGATTAGAAAGGGGATGGAAGTACTTGTAGCTTTGTACAGATTTTCAAAATATTCTAAAATATTTTGTTCCCTGGAAACAACAGCTTTTCCAATGGCCATGCCCTTTCCAATTCAGGTCAAGGGTTCTGTGCTCCCAAAGCCCCAGGCTTTCCTACCCTTCTTTCCAGCATTTCCTTAACATTTGAGTATTACCACTTAACCCCACAATCATTGGATTGCCAAATCTGTTTCCCAATTAATAGGGAATTCCTTGAGAACAGTCATTACATAGAGTTTCACACATGTTCAAGACAGGCAAAGTTCAAATTCTAGCTCTACAAAATCATATGCACAACAAATATGTTTATGCATGAGATCTTCCAAAGCCATTCCCTAAAATAGGTGAAATTATTAAATGTGTGACTCTGAGGATTAAATGAGTTAAGACATGGTAAATTTCTCAGACCAGTGCCTGGCACATAGTAAAGGTTATATAAGTTTTTTGGTGTTTTTTTCAAGTCATTTCTTGATTCTGTAGATGCTAAATAAAACCTCTGAACAGAAAGGTGGATTAACACCATAGTTGGCCATCTTCAAAGATAGTATGAATGTAACAAGCAAACATTGTTTATTAAAATATTTAAAACATTTCCAATAAAAACATAGTGTGATGAAACACTGATGACCCTAATCCAAGGGCTTACCACAGAAGATTCCAGAATAATGTTATAATTACAACAATTTTAGCTCAGAATGCCTGTCTTTCCTTTGAAGATCTAGAACTTAATATCAAAACACCGCTTTTCAGAATACGCTGTGTACCTAATTAAGAAAACTAATGTTGCAGTTTTAAGTCACTTATTACAGAGACTATTGATATGTCCCTTCTTTTCAGTCCCACCTGTTAACTAGCATGATTTCCACTCCTGTGAATAGTACTTTCTAATTGCTTGTATCATGATGGTCACAAAAAGAGAACTTAACCTTACATCTTGCTTAGATTTCATAAGAAAGTTTCATAAGAAAAGTACCCAAATATGTTTACCTTTTCCATTTTTACAGCTAATATTATAACAACTTTAATATGTGTATTCTTTGAAAAAATTCAGAAATTCTTCACAACTAGAAAGTTCACATGAACGCCTGGCAAATACTCATCCTCCCAGTTGTAATAACTTAGTTTGGGTCTCCCACAAAGCAGCAAATAAGGCAAGGATTTGAGCAAAGGTTTTTTTTTTTTTGTTTTTGATGGTGACCTCAGAAATTCCTGATACAATAGTGGAGATAAGAAAAACAGTAGGAAAAAGCAGGTCCCTCAAAGTGGGACATCAAGAAAGGGAGCTCTGTAGTCCCTTGGGAAGGCAATGGAGAACTCTGGGAGCCAGAGCAGCGCATGTGTTCGAATCATCATGTCCAAGGCAGGAGGGCACGGAAGCATTTATACACGAATCCATGACCACTGTTTCACATCGTCCTGTGGTTATAAACATTCCTGTTGCCACACACTCTGCTAAAGCAGCTTTCTGGGATTCCAGAAAAAAAATAAAAGGAGAAGTATCAGGCACACACTGGTGGCTGGAAAAAGGAGGGTTTAGTGATAGGCTTGAGGGCTATGGGCATGCCAACATCTACTGCTCCTAGCTATCCTATATCCATTTGTGAACTCGAGACAGTAAAATAATGATCAGGAAGAAGTCCTTAACCAATAAACACCACCTTTATTCAATCCCTGAGATTTATATACAAAATCATTGTATAAAAATAACACTATGTCAATGAGTTATGTCTCTGAGCATTGATTATACTTTCATGGGCAAAAAAATGAGGGGGAGTGTATCCTCTTATTCTTTTCAACACTACTTCCTCAGGAAGACCCTAGTACCAGAGAGAAGACCTATGAGTGGCAGGGTTTGCCCAGCCATTTTGTGTAAATGTTATTCACTCAACAAACATGTGCTTGATATTCATGATACACAAATCATTTATATTACCAAAAAAAATCAACCATGTAATTACTGCTTGTTGTAATCAACTCATTTCATACTCTAATACAAAGCTATTGTTTATATTCTCCTTGGAAAGGACTATGGGTTTGGGAGATTCTTGCGAGGCATTACTTAACACTTCTGCAGAGTATCAAAACTGAAAGCATGCAGTAATGTTTCATTAGTATGACTTCTGCAAAGGTGAAGAAATAATTCTTATCAACGAATCTTTCTTACACACACACACACACACACACACACACCCTCTTTAGAGTTTATGATGAGTTCTTTAAAGACTTAGGACTAGTCCTAGCAATACTAATCACAGTACTAATCTAGCAGTACTAATCACAGTTAGGTTTAGAGCAGATTCACAGTTGCAAATTCCTGGACAATCTTTCCATCATGAGGTGGAGTCTGCCCCATTCTTAAACATGGGTTTCCTTAGTGACTTGCTTCTAACTTACAGAAGTCTGGGTTAATAATGGCAGCAGAGTAGTTGCCTGACTTTCTTTATTGACTCTTTGGAGCACTGATTCAACAGGAGAGAAGTCTACTTAATCTGAACCCACCTGCTGGAAAGAGCACCTAGAGATAGCAGCTAGAGAGAGAGAGAGATCGAACACTAGGAATCCCAGCTGTTCCTGACCCCAGCTGTTTGATCTTCCCAGTTCAAAAAACAGGTATGTGAGTGGGGGAAGGAAGCTTTTGAGGTGATAATAGGCTAACTCTCTGAGAGGAGAGACCCTGAATGATCACTACCTAGCTGACTAAAAATCCCTAGAGTAGCCATGACAGATAACAATAACAAACAATATTTCCATTTTATGCCAGTAAATTTAGGGTAGCATGCTCCATAGCAATTGATTACTAGAACATCCTATACTTTATAATAACTCTTTCTGTAAAGATTTCATAAAGTATCCATGGCAATACTTTAGAAAGGATATAAAACACTTAGAAATTAAAAGAATGGTCAAATTCAAGTATATGTATAACCAAATTCATTCTGGCTGCAACTCCCTCTTGGGAGTGTGTTTCCAAAGCAATCAATGAACTGGATTTGATTGGAAACCCCCTTGATCCTGTGGACTGCAGCTCTGACTACAGCAGGAACCTTTTTGAAAAGCCCAGTCTCTCTAATGAACACACACCATTCTTTTCGATTCTAGCACAACGTGAGGTATATATTTTCATTTTATGTCAGTTCTGTCAAACCTTAACATGTAGTTCACCCCAAACAATTCAACACGTGTCTGGTCAAAAACAGCTACTTCCCTTCCTCTGAGAGACCAAGCAGGCTGCTCACTCTTCCATTTGAAGGAGAAATCTAAGGATGCTTTTGCAAATGGATTTCTTCACCTGTCAATTTTAATTCAAAACTTAGGAAAGTAAATGTTCAAGCTCTTCAACTTCCTGAGAAATATTCTGGAAAAGAATTTTTCTACATTATGTTTGATAATCTAAGGCTTTTTAAAAACTAAGAAATGCTTGTAGAGGGAAGAGCACAAGGGACTATGGCGGTGGTGATGGGTGAATTGGTGGTGGGAATTTCACAGGGAAATCATACATTGTACAAATATGAAGGATGATGTAATAAATATATATTTAAAAAGAAATGCTTGTAGAATCTACCTTTTCATTCTATCTTTATAACCATTTTCTGGGATCTCCCTGGTGGCACAGGGGTTAAGCAATACACTATAAAGCATCTGCAGCTACTGAAGAGCGAGTTCAATCCCTGACCAGGGAGGTGACCCACATGGCATAGCAGACCTCTGCTGTCTCACCCATAGCTGCCCTCAGCAGTGTACTTCAGTGGGTCTGGCTGTTCTGTTCCCCGCTCTGTCTCTGATGAATCCTCTCACCAACCACACCTCTGGCCTGTACCTCAGTTTTGTATGCATAAATAAATTTTTAAAAAAAATAACCATCTTCTATTTCAGAATCTAACAATCTTTTTCTTCCTTAAAGGCACCACCCACAAAAACTATTAAGATTCCAGTGCTATATTCTACCTACCTACTGACTCATTTTATACATTATTCCTCATATATTATTTCTACTGGGTAGGATTATAAAACATCTGAAGGCAGAGGAAATGAAAGGTTGGCACAGAGAAGAAAAAGAAAGACAATTTTAACAAAATAATTAGGATGACATCTGTAACCCAGTTACTGGAATATTATGGCAAAGTTCCACAGGATCACACCATGAGATAAGTAGGGATACAAGGCAGGAAGATGAAAGAGGCCAAAATAGGAACTATTTAAACAAAAAATCTGTTGTTGACAACAGGACTTAGTCCTGCATAGGTTAAAGAAAAAAAGTGAGATCCGTCCCAGTTGAAAACTGAAGGAATTTGTTTTACTACTAAATTCCATTTGTAATTGATGTGTGGCCGCATTCAGGGACTTATATTTCCCGACACTTCATTCTGCCCAACACATGGCTGAGAACATTCCAGAGGTCAGTGAGATCTCTTAGAAAGTCACAAGTGCTTGTAATAAGAAGCAAGCAGCCCAGGCCAGATGCCAGGGAGCTTGGAAGAGCCCTGACATTTTTGCTTCCATGACCCAAGTCCCCATGAATACACCACACTAGGGGTACCTTGGTGGAGATCTTCATTTGGGGCAGTTTTACTTATTTGGAGATATCTTGGTGACTTGGTAACATTTCGACCAGGCACTATTATCAAAGTCAGTCTAGTTTTCTGTTGATCCTGTAAAAATGGAGATTTTCATATGTGATTTTTGAGAACTATGAGATACTAGTAAAATATTTGAAGGACCCTTTGCTCTCTTGGCTTGCTAGCAAAAGGTTAACATTCCTATCTTGGGACCAACATCACCCCTTCCAATTTTATCAAAGTCTCTTCTAATCTCCAGGGATTCAAGAATGTTTATTTTAAAAACGACTTTTATTAACATACACCAAACACACAGGCAAGAGAACACAGAAGTTTATATGAGGAAACAGGACTGCAAAGCAAGTTTATGATACGCTTGGAGGACTACAGTAAGGGGTTTGATGAATAACAGTTAGACGCAGACAAAGGGTCGCCTAGCTCAAAATCTGGAGTCAGCATATTTCTCACAAGTATTTGCTTTTTTCTTTAAAGAAGAACAAGTAGATACTGATACAAGTAAAAATCACAAGGGAAATAGTTTGAAATGGTCTTGCTGCATCCTGTACCATCCTCTTGAACATGGCAAACTTAATTTACTACCTACTCAATTTATTTCAATTATGTGTGTACTGAAGGGAAGTACAGAGTAATGGGTTGGTGAACCAAAAACTGAGGCTAGAAAAATACTGTACTGTATGATTATTTCCTTTCCTTTCCTTCTCTTTCTTCCCCCCTATTTTCATTTCTCTCATTCTTTGAAATAGTGGTTTCCAGTCTAGAAGGCGGCAGACAGGGGACATATTGATCAAAGGGAACAAACTTTGAGTTGTAAGGTGAATAACATCTGGAGGCCCAGTGCACAGCACGATGACTACAGTTAGTAACAACATGTACATGACATCTGCTGAAAAAGTAGATTTAGAATGTTTCCACCATTTAGAAAAACTAGCCACATGAGGTAATGGGTTTGTGCTTGACTGTGGTAACCATTTCACAATGTAGTCATGTATCAAAATATCACACTGTACAACTCAAAAATATACAGTTTCTATTAATCAGAGCTCAATAAAACTAGAAAAAATATTTTCCATTAAAACTATTTTTGTATTTTTTGATAGTGAGATTTGACGGCAAACACAATCCCTATTAGTGTCACACTGAGTGTGTGTCAGTAAAGCCAATGCTGAAGGAAAAATGTCCAGAGAGTTATACACAGTCATGGCTCTGTCTCCTGGAGAGTCAGAATAACTCAAGTGACAACACATGAACTCTCACTGGACCAAGAGTTGCAGGTAACAGTTTGGGGCTCTGAGCCTGGAACTCTCCTGACTGGAAGAAAATCTCCCTATTGCCATATTTTTTTAAAATTGTGTGACTTGGATCAAGACAATGTCCTGAACCTTGAGTTTTATCATCTGCAAATGAAGAACCTCATAACATCTAATCCCCACCTCCTGAAACTGACATGTGTTAATAGAAGAGCACTTCAGGCAAAGTGGCTGGCATATTACCAACACTTGGTATTAACTGCAGCTCTATGGACTCTTTTTTTTTTTTTTAAGATTTATTTATTTACGCATACAAGAACTGTGGTGTACACCAGAGGTGCTGGTGGTGAGAAGATTTGCCTGAGACAGAATGAGGAACAGAACAGGCAGATCGACTGAAATACACTGCTGAGGGGAGCAGCAGGAGATAAAGGAGAGGTCTGCTGCACCATGTGGGTTAGCTCCCTGGCCCGGGATCGAACTCATGGACTGAACTCATGTTGTAGTAGCTGCAGATAGCTTGATAACCCTGTGTCTTTAATCCCTGCACCACCAGGGAGGACCTGTTCCATGGACTTTTAAGGCACTTTGTATCTGATTCTCACAGTCCTCATACACAGTGTGTGTGTGTGTGTGTGCACACGTGTGTATGTGTTACCCTGAAAAATGTTCATATCAAAACACACTATTAGTGTAACAAAATGGCAGCATATATAGGAGAACATTCATTTATGAATCATTTACTTGCTGAAAAAGATGCAAGCATCACCACACTAAATTGCAGTATATACAGGCAGTCAAAATCCTATATCACACATCTCACCTTTTCACTGAAAATCTGGTGCTGACACTTTCAAAGAAGCTGCTACCTCCATCAAAGCATGAGAGTGACATTGTACTCCGCACACTCAGTGTTTGCTTGTGAGAAAGTCAAGGCCTTCATTTCTTCATAGTAACACATGAGTCACCATAAGAAAAATGAGAACATGAATACTCCTTCCTCACCTAGCTAAGGTTTGAGGAAATTACTCAGTGCAGGTTTATGACTTGTGGTGGGCCCAATGCATCCCAATTTAGTTGCCACTAAACAAAATAGGAGACATCAGCAAAGGGGAGGAGCGGTAAAAAGATATCACTTTGGCCAAACCAAAAAAAAAAAACCTGACAATTTCATAAAATCTTTCATATAATTTGAGTATCAGACTACAAAAAAAAAATATGCACAAAGATAAGCATCACAGGGCCTTCCTGGTCATTTAGGGGTTAAAGACACAGCCCTGTCAAACGATTGCCATTCACTGCAATATAAATTCAATCCCCCAGCCTGGGAGCTAACCCACATGGCACAACAAATCTCTCCTGTCTCACCCACTCATCAAAAGTGTATTTCAGTAGATCTGCCTTCTCTGCTACACACTCTATCTCTTGTGAATCCTCTCACCCCCCAGTCCGTCTATGCATAAATAGATAAAAATAAATCTCAGAGGAAAAAAGATAAGCATCACATTGGTGCATTGAAAACATCTATTTAGCCAAATTTTTCTTATCTACTTTTCTAGAAACATGATATTATCATGCAAATCCACAAATTATATGGACAAGAAAAAACAGTGACCGTCACTAAAGAAATAATAATAAGACTTTTTCAATGGCAATCATTCAATAGACATTTATAGTGCATGCATAAGATTTCTGGGAATACAAGGAGAAATAAGACAACCTCAGGTTTATTTGTATAAAAAGACAATACAGATGATTAACAACAACAAAAAAGTAAAATTTCTATAAAATAGCATTTGACTAAAAATAGAAAATGAACCTTTAGGGAATTAAGTGAAATGAGTCTCACAAAAAAAAAAAAAAAGACAAATACTTGTATGATGTCACACATGTGGACTATTAAGAAACAAAACAAATCCTTAAATTCTGACAATAGAATAGTGGTTAATAAAGGGGAAAGAGGTGATGAGTGGGAAGAATGGGTGCAGGGGGTTGTGGATATAGTAGGTAGTTAGACCTTTGGTGGGGTTGCCTATACATTTTACAAGGTATAAAGATATACTCTTGAAACTTACA
The DNA here is from genome assembly GCA_019455555.1 of Galemys pyrenaicus. Taxonomy (NCBI): domain Eukaryota; kingdom Metazoa; phylum Chordata; class Mammalia; order Eulipotyphla; family Talpidae; genus Galemys; species Galemys pyrenaicus. The sequence goes on along the minus strand of JAGFMF010011643.1, from coordinate 6,391,192 downwards.
GTTTTGTAAACAAATGTTACCTGAATAAAAGCAAAGTCTAGTTGGGAATAAAATAAAACATGCTGCAATGAAAGATTCAGAAGACCTAAAAAATCTGCATTTGACTAGTTAAGTGCATTAGTCTTGACTAGTTTTAATTCTGATGCATTATATTCATTATATTTAATAAAAGTCCTTTTCCCAAGAAATTAAATTAGGAGTTAATAATGAATTTATTCTAAGATCTTATCTATATATAGATATATATACATAGATATTCTAATAAATTCTAATAAATATATACATACATATATATGCACCTCTTATGTGGTTAAAGCATGTTTTTAAGAGACTCAACTGTACTTGTACATAAATTTGCAAAGTGTTTTATTTTTTAAATTAAAGGCCTAGGAAGAATACTAGTATATGTCACAGAGATAAGACTAGAGAAAAATGCCAAGCTATGATTGCCGTATTATTTGTAAACTCCAAGCTTAGTTTTGGTCTCTAGATCCTAACATAGAAGTTAAGATGATAGATTTAGAAAAGGATAAAGAAAACTCTTGAGTACTCTCAATAGAAGGACAATAATGCTAAAAGAGTTCAAGAGAAAAATCATACAACAATAAGGAGAGTTTAAACAAACTAAGAAAGAACAGATGAATGGGTTATTCAATGACTGTCTAAAATTATGAAGTTTTATTGTTAAAAGGTAAACACTAACATTTTACTCTTCATTTCTATAATGGACAAAATAATCAAAAACCTTATTAAACTGAGCCAAGGTGGGTACATAATGATTACTACAAGTAAGTACAAAAAGAGGCTGATTATTCTTTTAAATTTTAACAATAATCTGGGTTAGGTCTTGGGTTCCTCTTTGTACATCAAATATAGTCACAATTGGGGCACGGAAATGCTGCAGAATTTGCATTTGTATTTGATAATATTAAGGATTTACAAGTCCACCAATTTCACAGATGTGCATGGGAAATTAGGGGAGGTAAAATTACTCATTCAACAAATACTTGTAGATTTTCACTTGTGCCAAGCACTCCAGCAAATAACCAGAGTCAGCAAGTGCACTAAGGGTGACGGAGCCTTGTGCCATGGTGGGCATTTCTTAGAGGAAAAATTACCTAGTTGTGGTTTTGATTACAGTGGACCTATTTCAGAATTCCAGGAGACCTGAAGCTAGCTGAGGAAAGCCTGGAACACCTCCCTAAGGACTTCCTCTCAAGAGGGCTGAGATCTGGAATTTGTAACGCTCTCAATGCCAGAAGATACAGAGAAAGCATGTGCCATGAACCTCATTCAGAAGACAGTGGTGAGTCTGAGGAACTGGAAGGAGGCCTTTCAAAGGGAAGATGATGCAGAGAATAAAGCTGGTAACCTGGATGGAAGCCAGAGGCAGATTTTCATCCAGTGTGGACACAGATCAGCAGAACAATATCACCCAGGAATTTATTAGAATGAAAATTCTCAGACTCTACCCCAGGCCTCCAGAAGTAGATACTCTGGAATGGACCCCAAGAATCCGTGTTTTAACAAGTCCTCCAAGGGAGCCTGAGACGCCAAGTTTCATAACTTGTGTTTTTAAGGATTTCTGCATAACCTTATTTCCCCAAACCTTAGAAGACCTATGTCTACTCCTTTCCATTCCTTTTTATCATTCAGCCCCTATCACTGCTCACATATATTACTGTTCCGGCTTCCCACCCAGTATCCCTGCCCCTGCTTGTCCTTTCATAAGTTCATTTGTTCATCTAGTATCTATTGACACCTGTTATATGCTTATACCATATTAGGAAATGAAAAAAGTGATCTTTGTTCTTGTGGCATTTCCATTCTTGTTGGGGGGGGGGGGACGGGACAGGTAGACAGCATGGGGACAGGTAGACAGAAAGTGAGTAAAAGCATAAAACATAATGAATCAGTACATTTATATCTATGTAGAAGATAATAAATGCTGTAAAGAGATTTCAATTTAAAAAGGGAGTGTTTATTTCCCCAATAGAGATCTGCCTTGAATTCCCCTCAACAAGCCATTTTCTAAATGGGAAAAGAAAGTCAACTCGCCAAGACCTGAGAGTGAGTAGGCAACTACTACCCCAGGTGTTTCTGCCTCAGGAACCTTGGTCTCTGCCTGTGTCACTGCAGTTGCAACTCTAGTTTCCTGGAAAGCAGACAGAGAGATGGAGATTTGTATACAAGCATTTATTATGGGATGCTTAAGGATCAACACCTGTGGAATGAAAGGAAGGCTGGAAAAGGAAGAGCAGTTTGGGACAAGTGGAGAAATCAGACTGATGCAGTTGTTAGAGAGAAGTGCTGAACTGAACTGATCCTACAGAGTTGGGGTGAAGGGTGTGGGTCTAAAATACTAGAATCAACACTCACGGGCTGTGTGCTGCAGAAAAGAGACGAGATTATAGGCAAATCAATTCTTTCAGGTCAACACCAATTTCCAGAGAGGGAAATGTCAATAAAGGAATAAAGGATTGTGAAACTGTACCTTATCAGGACTGGTTCATTTACCATTTTATGGGGGAGGTGGGGGAGAGAAGCTGTGAATAAGACACATAAAAGAATTCCTTTCAGCTTCCTTGGGATCATCTGTTCCAGAGTGTTCTGTGATCATATCCTCCCTTAGAACACCCAGCAAATGTTGATCTGCAGCTCAAGCACTTTGTAGAGTTCGCGTCAAAATCTTAAGTGAGTCTTTGCATGGGGAGATCAGCCCTGCCAGATATCAGTAACGTATACAAGAGCTTATTCAAGGAGAGTAAAACTGCCAAGATTATAATTGCTTATAACTGGAAGTAGGCAGAGAAATTAGTGTTGCTGAGTCGTGTTCAGCCCCTGGAGAGCTGGCAAATTTAGTCAAGATTGCATATCATTAGAAAAACTGGAGTAAAACATTTCAGTCAATATGGTCAGCTTTCTCCGAAATCCATGAGTGGTTCATGGTTAACACAGTAAATGTTTAATTTTATCATTGACAACTGCCCTTTGCCCCCAGCATTTGACTTAGGCAGCACTGGGAGCTTAGGTAAATACTCAGAGCCACTTTCTCTTTCCTAGCACTCATTCTGGCTTAGCTGAATGTCTTGAGACAGAGTTACAGGAAAAATGTAATACTGGCAGATACAAAAATCTTAGTGGGTGTAGGAAGATGACAAAAAAATAAAAAAGACTAAGATCTGGAAATGCTCTTATGAATGATAAAAACAAACCCAACCCCATAAGCCCTTTATAGACAAGAGCATGAAGGCCTGAAAATGAGACCTTGGGGTAGATTATGCCCACTGCCACTTACTTGAGGGCTCACTTATTGAACATACAATTACTGTATCTTTTCCTCTCTCTCACATTCCCTACCTTCTTGATCAGTCCTCTGTTTGGCTTCTTGGAGAAACTTCTCCTGCAGGACATCTGGTTCATCAAGGTGGGAAGAACTGAGAACTGATAAGAGTCTCTACTGCTCCATCGGGTCCAACTCAAGCTCCTGAGCTCCAGCTTGCCCCTCTTCTCCTGTGGTAGGTGTCCCTCCTCACTTTCCTGGAGACCGCAAGCTCCAGCTACAGATGGAGCATATAGAGTCTCTAGAACAGCTCTCACAATCATGTACCGTCATATTCCTGTAACAAATCCTTACTAGAGATTCTCCATCTCATATTGAACCTGACCAAAGCTGTGATGTATAGAAACATTGTTCATAGTCATTCCAGATATCTTAGGAATGTTCTACTGCCTTCTAGACCCAGGATCACTCACATGTCATTCTTTAAACCATCTACCATTATCTAAGGCTTCCATATTCAAAAGTTATATTTTATTTTCATTGTAAAGCTATGATTTATTTGTAATTTTTAGTACTACTTCATAATGAAATGATAGCAAGTATTTGGTGACGGTTTCTTATCAGTCAGGAATAATGCTAAACATTTTGGGTCAGATGGTGACATTTCTTTTTTTTTTATTAATATAAAATATTTTTTTAAATTTACATATACTTGTCATCAATTGTAATCCCCATGTATTCCCCATCACCATCTCACCAGTGCACCATCACCTCAGTCCCTCGTGCTCCC
>JAGFMF010011643.1:6369380-6386605 GCA_019455555.1 Galemys pyrenaicus | reverse complement strand
GGTATATTCCTAGGAGTGGGATTGCTGGATCATATGGAAGTTCCATTCTTAGTAGACTGAGGAACCGCCATACTGCTTTCCATAATGGTTGGACCAGCCAGATGGTGCCATTTCTCAGCATATGGAGAAACTCATATTTCTTTTTTTTTAAAGATTTTTTATTTATGCGTACAAGAGCAGGGGTACAGGCCAGAGTTGCGGGAGGTGAGAGGATTTACCAGAGGCAGAGTGGGGAGCAGAACAGGCAGAGAGAGTGAAATACACAGCTGAGAGGAGCAACAGGTGAGACAGGAGAGGTCTGCCTCGCCATGTGGGTCCCCTCCCTGACTGGGGATCGAACTCACGCTGCTGTGCCGGGGATGCTTCACAGAGCGGAGCTCAACTCACTGCACCACCAGGCAGGCCCAAACTCAGATATTTCAATCTTAGTACAAGGGATAAAAACTGGGGCTTGTGGGGGCCTCCCTCGTAGCTCAGCGGGTTGAGCGCTGCACCATGAAGCATCTGTCGTCACAGCAGCACGAGTTCGATCCTTGCTGCCAGCCAGGGAGGGGACCCACATGGCGCAGCAGACCTCTCCTGTCTCGCCTGCTGCTCCCCTCAGCAGTGTGCTTCAGTCTGTCTGCCTGTTCTGCTCCCCGCTCTGTCTCTGGTGAATCCTCTCACCCCTGCACCTCTGGCCTGTACCCCAGCTCCTGTACGCATAAATAAAATAAATCTTAAAAAAAAAAAAACAACTGGGGCTTGAGAAGTGTTTGGCTAAGTGAACCTACTAGTTCTCATCCTTGCTTTTCTACCACCACCATGAGACCATGTTCAGGCTAACCTACCAGTTTGAGAGAGATAGGGTTCAGTTGTCCCCACCATCTCAAGCAACAGCCAGCCAACCAACAGGCACATAAGTGAGCCACAAAGTCACCATGTCACACCAGGACCAGAAGAGCCACCAGGTGAACGTCGTCTCTGTTGGTGACACATGGATCCCCAAACTAAACTAATTATTTGCAGTGGTGGTTACACAGCACTATTTTGCAAATAGATAATTACTAAGTTCTCCTGCTATGTCCCCCTCATTTGAAAAAAATAAAGCGAAATAAAACTGCTGAACTTTCTGCTCGAAATCCATAGAGCAGACAAGCGGAGACTTCCTCAAAGGCACCAAAATTTTGCTCTAAAGAGAAAGAAGTGATTTTTTTTCCTTTCTTTCAAATTACATTAAATATAAATATGCATAAAAATCACATTCAATATAAGTAAATAGTTACACTTCTTTTCTGCAATTCTATTATCCCAGTTGTTTAGAAGAGAACTACAACAGGACAGCACTTACAATCACAATAGAGTCACTCAAGGTGTGACAAGTTGATTTTTTATCCCAGAGAGAAAATATGAAGGCTCTTGGCTCCCAGGAACCACAAAGCTTCTAACTCAAGCTTAGGATTTATATTTCTTCTAAATGTGTTCCTCTTGAAAAGTTCTACAAATGGAATGAGTATAATTTATGCCCTTTTTAGAAGGGTTATGGAAGCAAGAGGAGTAAAATGTTAAAAACATGCTTTTTCCTGTTTTCCTTCCCATATTAATATGTGGGAGGGTAATTACTCTTACTTCTGTTGCATAAAAGAAGTGTCACACACCCCAAGCGCAACATGCTGTCAGTTTCAGAACAGGAAAAACACAAATATAGCCAACACCTAATTACATGTACCCAAAAACCCACATGCAAGTTCATCTTGAGGCCATTATTGATTCTGTCTTTAGATGGGAGACTTTAAAATTTCTACCACGGGTCTTCACCATTTTTAGAGGGATGATAAACAGGAAGAGAAGTGCTTGAGTGCAGTCTTTGGCCTAATTCCAATGGGAGCTCTGGAACATAAATCATGCCACAGATTGTCCCTACCTCTGGCAGTAAGACAGGCTTATTAGTTGGTGCAGAGGGTAGAAGAGTGAGTGAGTGAGTGAGTGAGTGAGTGAGTGAGTGAGTGAGTGAGTGAGTGAGTGAGTGAGTGAGTGTATTTTGGGAAAGGGGGAATCAGTGTCTACTAATTAGACGATTTCCACAAGTTGAGGGTAATTTTCTGGGAGAGGAGGTAGCTGTGACCCTTAGAAACCATTTGTCACACCAGCTGGACCATCTACGTACACACTGGGTGAGCCAGCTACATTGTCACCCACAGTGCACTGGATGACATATACAAGCGGCAAGGATTCAGAAGTTGAGTGGTGAGAGTGGGCATCAATAAAGAAGAAAATCTACTGGAGACTAAGAACTCATTCTCCTCACTTATAGAACTGACTTAGGGTCTTCACTGCTCAGATTCTGAGCATATGTCTACTTATACAGGCATATTTCTGTCAACCGTGTCACATTGGCCAACCATAACTTTAGGACAGGGATTCAGAGCAACCTTTCGCAAGCTCTAGTTGTCTCAGGTGCTTCCCTCAGTTTCTGAGTCAAGCTCAAATGAAAACTTAGAAACATCAGTGCACTGGTAAGGGCAAAAGGTCACTCTGGAGTTATGAGAGCATTTCAGAAAGATAAGAACTTCTGAATCATCTGACACACCAATGTCCAAGAACTGATGCATTTAAAAGAAATCAACCCTAAGGTTGTCCTGAGAAACAGGATTATCAAATGCCACCCTATCTAAGGCACAATCATAGATGCCTTTCCTTTCTTTTCTAAAAAGGAAAACAGATCTAAGAGAAGTCCAAATGATCTCCTTTCCAGCTCAATCAAATCTTGCTGACCACATAAAACTATCAAGTCAAGGTAGAGCTTTCTAGAAGCAATCACCTTTCTACAGGGATCTAGAGATTAACACAAACATTTGAACAAACCTATTCATAACAGAATGAATATATCCACAACATAATTTCCAAATACTGCCAATTGAATGGACAATAATCAGACCACTTTTTGTTTGTTTTTATAAATATGTGATACAACAATAATCAGGCCACTTTTTGTTTGTTTTTTATAAATATGTGATACAACAAGCTTACATTTAACAATACAGAATCTTACATTTATATTTTTTAATCTTTTGAGGGATAATGTATGGATGATGAAGTATACAAATTTTTTTTTTAAAGATTTATTTATTTTATGCATACAAGAGCTGGGTTACAGGCCAGAGGTGTGGGGGGTGAGAGGATTCACCACAGAGAGTGGGGAGCAGAATAGGCAGGTCAACAGAAGTACACTGCTGAGGGGAACAGCGGGCAAGGCATGTGAGGTCTGCTGCGCCATGTGGGTCCCCTCCCTGGCCGGAGGCAGCAAGGATCAAACTCGTGCTGCAGTGGCTGCAGTTTGCTTCATAGTGCGTTGCTTAACCCACTGCGCCACCAGGGAGGCCCTGAAGTGTATAAATCTTAAGTGCATACTCATGAATTCTGAATGCACATGTGTAGCCCAAATCCCTATCAAGATATAGAATTTTCATCACTTAATCCCTGTTCCCGCTAATAACTACTGTTATGTTTTAACAATAGAACCATTTTGTTTGTTACAATTTTTTGTAAAAGGCTTCTTTTCCTCAACTTCTTGTTTTTGAGATTTCCCCATGTAGCTGTATCAGTCCAAGGACTGATACTCCTTTGTGTTGATACCAGTATTTAATGGAGAAACTTTAGAAACAAACATTTTTAAGTTTTTGTTCTAATGATTAAATTTGATCAAAAATGCTGATGCCAATAATTAGGATAATTTCTAAAAAACATGATGTCTTTTAAGAAAATATTTCTAAATGAATGGGGCAAATTTTTTCCAGTAGAAAGACCCAGAGCAACAAAAACAAACAAAATCTCCAAAGCTACACTCCCCAAAATCCATTCCTGCTCTAAAACAAAACCACAAGAAAAATCTGTCTTCATCATTCGCAAATGACTAAAAGATGTATTAAGAAGAAAGAAAAAGTATACTACAGATCTCACTGCAGACATCTTATCTGGAAGACTCAGTGCTGGCCTAAGAGAATCAACCAACCATGGAGTCAGTTCTTAGGCCTAGCAGCAGAATATAACCTGAAGAGTCATTCCCTGGGTTTATTTCTGGCAAACTCTCTTAATTGGCTAGCATGCTAATCCCTTTCTTAGAAGAACATTTAGCACTAGAAATGTGTGAGGCAAACACAAAAATACAAGTCCTGGTTTGGTATGCAAATCAGTACCATGGAAACTGGCATGGCATCACCCAGCTCAGGGCAATCGGCAGGGAGCACATGAGCAATAAATCAAAGACTGAAGGAAGCTGCTGACAACAGGATTATGGTCACAGATTGCTCTTCAGCCTATGCCTCCCCTTAATTCTAAACTAGGCAATTTAAATTTGACACTTCAATGGACTAGATCAGCACTGGTTATTCTATCCCCCATTTGCAGTCCCCAGTACAAAACTTAGCGATTTTGAACATAGAATTCAAAGTGGGAGAATATTTTAGTTACTATTTCCAGTTGTAAGAAGTATATTTATAGACATCTTCAAACTGTTATTCTTATTCAAACAAGAAAAGAAATGCTTTTCGATGTCAGTCCTTCTGTAGGCACAGGAATTCTTTGCTCTTGTTTCTATTTGCACGGCCTTTAGGGTGTAGTAAGGACTTGGGCATTGTTCTGGGGGCAGAGAGAATTTTCTAAAACCCTGTGGAGGGACATTCAATGAGTTCTGAAAAAAACTCCTTGCTCACAAGGGTGTTGACGCCAAGCACTCCCTTCAGTCTACTCAGAGAGACAGTCATCGACAAATTACTATTGCGTGAAACCGGAGACATTCTGGCTAAAGGTTCCCATCTCATGAGTAAGAGAAGCACTGGATAGAGTCAGCTGCCCAGTCCTTGGAGACTGTATTAGAGGTTTCAAAGACCAAAAAAAAAAAAAAAAGCAAGAAACAGGCTGTCAGGAGAGGCAAACTTTTGCAACAACCATACATTAAGAGGGTTTACAACGTGGTGTTCATAACATACCATGTTTTATGGTGTTTTAGGTCTAGAAACGTAGATGGCAAAAAACAAAAACAAATAAAAAGAAGATTTATTATCTTTACTAGTCTCTAACTAACCATTTTGTACTATTAAGGATGTAGATAATTAACCATGTTGGTATTGAGAATACTCATTATGTTATTGCCATAAAAGAGTGACAGGTGTTTTCATATGACACTACAGATGTAGCAAATATCCACATATACTCAGTGCTACTTCAAAATCACAATATTAGTATTATCAGAGCACCGCTAGTGTTAACTATGAATGCATTAATACAGAGGCATACGTACTTAACTGTGAAATAAATGTTTTCTAAAAGTATACTGATAACTATGTTTTAAAATCATTAGCTTTCTTTATATATATATATATATATACACTTAAGAACATGATTTAATAAGCATGTAGTAGCAAAAACATTAAATAATATGCACAATAACATGATTACACTCAAAAACATTACAAGGAGTATCCACAACATGATTCCATGGAGTATCCATTATATGGTTCCATTAAACTGAGCTCAAAACTGTCTATGGTGATAGAAACCAACAGAGGGTTGCTGGTGGGCAGGGCGACGGAGGATTGGGAAAAGAATGAGGAGGCTTCTATGATAATAGAAATGTTCTTTTGGTTTGGATGATAGTGACAGTCTCTCTCTCTCCGTGTGTGTACGTGTGTGTGTTGTATGGGTGTGTGTGAAAACTGGTTTGTACATAAGATTTGTTCATTTTGCTATATGTAAATTTTACTCGATAAGGTACTGAGAACAACACTTTAAGGTTTCCACAGGCTTCATAAGGCACAGGAGTCAAAGACTTTAAAGGTGTTAAGGGGCCTCCCTGGTGGCGCAGTGGGTTAAGCAACGCACTAGGAAGCAAACTACAGCCTCTGCAGCACAAGTTCGATCCCTGCCTCCGGCCAGGGAGGAGACCCACACGGTGCAGCAGACCTCTCCTGCCTCCCCTCTGCAGTGTGTTTCAGTCAGTCTGCCTGTTCTGCTCCCCACTCTGTCTCTGGTGGATCCTCTCACCGCCCACACCTCTGGCCTGTACCCCAGCTCTTGTATGCATAAATAAATAAATCTTTTTAAAAAAAATTAAAAAATAAAGGTGTTAAGGACCTCTGACCCCTGATCACCTAACAACGCCTTTGAGCATCGGAGAAGCCTGCCCAACACCAAACTGACCCTGAGTTGCCACCTATCAGCCGCAATCAACCCAGCCATCACCAGTTGTCCAGTTTAAGCGACCACATTGCTGCTCGAAGAATCCCCCAGATCCTCTACCCATTAACTCATTCCATGAAAACAATAACCCAAGATACTCAGGAGATTCACAGTGTCAGCCCAACATGGAGAGAAGGACTGTTTGGTCATCTTGCTAGATTATGGTGTCTTGTTTTTTGAAGATTTACTTATTTATGCATACAAGAAGTGGGGTGCAGGCCAGAGGTGAGCAGTGGGAATAAGAGGATTCACCAGAGACAGAGTGGGGAGCAGAACGGGTAGATAGAATGTAGAAATACCCTGGTGATGGGAGCAGTGGGCAAGACAGAAGAGGTCTGTTGTGCCGTGTGGGTCAGCTCCCTGGCCAGGGATTGAATCCGTGCTGTAGTGGCTGCAAACAGCTTCACAGTGTTTCGACTTAACCTGTTGTACCACCAGGGAGGCCCAGATGACGTTGTCTTTAGAGAAAAATTTCCTATCAGATAAAGCAAGGTGACGTTCCACAGTGAGGACAGAAATGGAGACCCAAACATGCAATGGCCTTTCCCACCTCTGAAAACTGGCAAAGGGCCTAAATGGGCCTATAATTGTGTTCCATCAACAGGTATCCTCACTCTGGTTTCTCAAAATCAAGCACATGTAGCCTCACTCTACATGCTCATCCAAAACCACCATTCACATGTGAAGAAAAACTCAGACTGGACGCACTTGAAAACTAGTAATCAGTTTTAGAGGACAGCACAGATGATATCCATCAACCATCCACTCTTTAAAAAGACAGATGACCCCTTATTGTCAAAAACTCAGACAGACCTTACAAACACCCTGCTCTCAGTCCTCTGGACAAAGCCTGAAGCTGCTTGGAAATACAGAAAAGACCCAGGGCATAAGCTGGGCCCATTATATTCCTTATATTACACCTGTCCTCTGGGCTGCACCATCTGAAGGTATTTCAGGAAAATGGCCCAGCATAGAGGCTGCATAGAAGGTAGGAATCGCATGTCCAGGTGGAGTAGCATCTCTCGTGACCCTGACCTGACCCAATCTTGTTTTTCATTTCTAAGAAAGGTTCTTCATTTCTAAAAATTACAGGGTAAAAACTGGTGTGCCTCTCAAACCTAACAGTGGTTGTGGACTTAAACACATTTTCTCCCTGTAATACTGTGTTCTAGGTCCACCGTAAAAAAATACTTCTTTTTGGATTTTAATTTCAAATGACCAAAACTCAGATTATTTTTTTATATTAAAAAGAAAGAATCTAGGAGAGTACCTATCTGAGATTCAAACCGAACAGCTCTATAAAGGTAAAGAGGTACAGTGTTCTGTTTGCAGTCTTTATTGGTATTAGTACCCATTTTTATTATTTATTTAAGATGCATGACCAAAAGCACTGGTGATGTAGTGATTAAGCTCTGTCTGGGTTCAAATCCCACTGCTTCTACTTAGCTATGCAACCTTGGGCAAATTACTCAATTACTGTGCTTCCGTTTCCTCACCTGTAAAAATGGGAAAATTCATAATGCTTCACTTATAGAATCATCATGATAATTAAAATGGTTAATACCCCCAAAGAATAAACACTACCTGGTAGAGAGTAAGTACTACATGTGCATTTATTGAATACTAAGAGCACATGTTTTATCCAGAAAGAACTGGGCATGTATGGCCTTCTTATCTCATATGATTCTCATATGCTGTCTATGAAAAACTTCCCCTTTTAAGAAGGTCTTGTGCATAAAGCAGTAAAACATTTTGCTTTTTCAGCCCAGTAAAAAGTTTCTGGATTTAACCACTTTGATATTTTAAGGTCCTTATAATACAGACAATAAATAATGTATTATCTAATGTATAATTTGAAGAAAATAAACTGCCATGAGTCAAGTACACTTATTTTTAACACACAACATAAATGATGAAGAGGGTAGGTTGGGGAAACTAGGATATTTCCCCCCAAAAATATAAGTCTTATTAACATTGAAATTCTAAAGGCTAAAGGGGAGCAGTCAGGTCTTGAACAGACAGACTACTTCAACAGTTAATCTGTAACAAATCAACAGACTGTTTAATACTTCAGCTAGTTTTACCTGTGCAAAGTCAGTCCATAATTCACTTGAAGATGACACCAGAGAGAAGTCAGGCCACATTTTATTTCATTTTTATGAATCCAATTAATGTTGAATCCACAAACTAAGCCTTGTAGTTGACCCCTTAAAGTGCTCCTGACTGCAGCATATTTCCCCTATACCCACTGGCACCCATCCCCACCCTTAGGTCTCCAGGCAGGCTGCTTGCAATAAACACTATTTTTAGCCACTGAAACATGGAGGCTTTTGTTAATTCTATTTGGAGACTATGCAGGATGCCAGCTAAATGTCCCATTTTTCATCATCCCTCACCAGATCTGACAGTTGGAAACACTTAGTTGTGCTCTGCTTCCATTGTGTTTCTGAAGTCACTTGAATGATTTAAATCAGGGATAAGTATTTGCAAATGAACTGAAGAAAAAAAAAAAGATGTGTCTGAAAACTCCAAAATGCCTTGTTAAGAATGCAGTCAGTTCTAGTTTAATTCTTGGGGATTTGGCTAATGCTTGCAAATTGCAGTGGCAATTCTCCCCTGATGGTAACATTTCACTAAAATACTCTTAAAGATCCAGTTGCCAAATCAAATATTAAAATAACTTCCCATAAAAAATGAAAAGAAAAGCATATAAGAACTCTTCGCTCACTTTTCAATTAATCCGTAATCCAAATTAAAACAGGAATTTCAAGAGTATCATATTTTATTGAGCATCTATTATGTGTCAGCATGAATCAGTTCATTGACAAAAAAATGTCTCACTTAGTCTCTCAGAGAGTCTCAGAAAAATATCACTAGCCCCAATTTCAGATGAAACCACTGAGGGTTGAAGACATTAAGTTATGTATTCAAAGTAAGAAGACGAGGATTCAAATGCAAAGCTTGAGTGAATTTAACCAAAAAGTAATTTAAATTCTCTCTCTCTCTTGCTCTCTCACTCTCTCCCCCCTCTACACACACACACACACACACACACACATCTCCCTCTATATATCTCTAGGAGTCCAGTGGGACCTCCCAGTCATAATGAATTCATAATTAAGATGAAGAGGAAAGACTTGAGACATTGACTGAGCCTCTCTGGTCTTTCCATCCTCTCTTGTTCCACCTTTTGCACACAAATCACTTCTCCAGTCAACCTGCAAAACGCAACCAAATGAAACAATTCATTCCATAACGAGAATTGTTCATCAGCTCACATCCTCTTTCCTCTGAGAGTGTTTAAACTTCAGAAGAGGAATGCATTCATCTCCACAAATCCTTAAACATCCCATTGGTGGCAGACATAAAAGAATAGGTCCTTATTTAAGCGCCTATAGCTCATTCTGGGTTGTATCCTTGCCCATTCTCCATTTCTGTCCCCCAATGGACCCAGATAATTTTAGCAGCCCCAAATTCAAGCTTCCTACCCTCAAGTTCTCCCTTCTTTGCATGCTGCTCTATAAAAAGGAAAACTAATTACCGCATGTAAAGAGAAAAGAATTTAATACTTAATTCTAACAGTTACTAAAGGTTGAATCCACATTACAATAGATGTGGTGAGGTGAGGGGCTCAAAATAGTGGAAGAGATAAACAGTAAGGTTTATGAGGATTCAGGGAACCAACTTTGTGGTTATTTTACTTCTGATCCCTGAAGTCAAGCTCTAATCTAGAACTTGCCTCATCCCTTCTCTCCAACATGAGGCAGCACTAGTCACAGATTCCGGCTATGTAGGATATCATATATTCCTTCACCACAGCTGGCCGGCAGCAACAGGGAGCTTCATCTGGTAGGCGCCATGGAAGAATGAAACCTCATGGTTTTGACCCATAAGTATGTGGGATTCAAATTCTGACTCTGTTGCTCTCTGTTGTTATGTTTAACAACTTTGAAACCATCTCTTACCAGAAGAATAGCACTAATGGTAATATGGAACGTTGAGAGGCCTACTGTGGACAACACATCCAAAGTTACCAGCATGCATACAATGTAAAGTAGACGTTATTAAGGTTAGTGTCCTACCTATTGTCCAAAAAACTGGAACTGGTTCCTTCTCCAGGATAGGTATGGTTGAAATAAGGACAAGGACATGAGAAAAGGTTTAAAATATTGTGATTTGGAACATGAAGCCACAAAAAACAAAAATGAAAAGACAAGGACAAATTGGGGACACTTGGTGGGGAGGGGGAAGAGGGAGGGTTGAAGGCAGATGGGAGCATGGGGATTGAGGTGATGGTGCACTGGTGATATGGTGATGGGGAATACATGGGGATTACAACTGATGTCAAATAAATATAAATTAAAGGGGAAAAATAGAATTAAAAAATAAATAAACTTTAAAAAAAAAAGAAAAAACTTCTGGAAGGTCAAAACATTAAATAAAAAATAAAACACAAACAGATTAAAGTAACTTAAACAGCAAAAAAAATGACAATAAAAAAAAAGGAACATGAATCCTGGATTCAAATCACCCTATGCTTCACTTAACCTGTAAAATGGGATAAACCTAGTAACCAGTTCACAGACATTGGGAAGATTATTGAGCACATAGATCATGTCTAAACATGAGCTCGCTGTAAACAACCTTTAAGTAAGAAAAGGATCTTTATGACTGTAATAATCATTATAACTATCATTTGCCCAAGATCAAGTGGAGATACAAACATAAACACACAAACACACACACACACATACACACACACACCATGGCCCATGATGAATGTTTGAAAGTTCCAGAAATGTTTTACCCATGGAAGAGGCCCCTGGGGGAGTGTGAGACCAGCCTTCTCCTTTTATTAAAGAGCTATCAAGCACAAGAAAGTTTTTGATTCATTGTATTTGGCCCTCAGGGATAAATCAGCTTCAATGGATCAAAGCAGCAGGGGATTTGTTTGGGCTCAATTTTAAGGAAAAAAAAAAAAATGAAACTGGCTGATTTACTCAGAGATGAAACAGGCTGTACCCAGAGGGAGTTTCTGGTCACAGGAGGAGCCCAGCACCTGGACACACATCTTTGGCAAAAGCGGGTCCTTTAAGCATGAAACAGTCCACCTTTCTGACCCTTCCCAAGACCAAAGTTTAATGACTATATGAGAAAAAAATGGGACCAGATAATAGATGCTCTGTAAATATTACAACTGCGAGGGTTAGAGACCGACCATGTCAACATGGCTTTGAGTCTATTAGATTTGATTCCTCTTTTCTGCAGGGCCAAACTTACTGCTTTGTGTTTGTCCACAATGGTTCACCCCATAGAGTCAGAGAGCTCATGTGGGGCCTTGCTCACCTCTCAGTTTGAAATGATCTTTCAAGAAAACAGCAAGAAACTCTATTCATTTGAGATGAGGACTTGGCCTTTGGTGCACTGCTCCATTTTAATTCATGGCTTATTGGCAATCGCTCATCTCCTGCTGGAAATTAAGTAAGGCTTGTGTTCGGCAGGAGCTGGTATTTGCTTTGAATCCTAGACCCTACTGTCGAAAATTTGAAATGACAAAAACATGTCTCCAATTTGGGACTCGATGAAGCACTTTTGAAGAGCACCCTGTCGTTCTCAGCTATTCTGTTCTGAACAATGTGCTATAAATGTTCTCAGCAACAATGCACAGGGTGGATTCCAACCACCTGGAAGTTCCTGCTGGTTTTGCCAGGAAAAAAAAAAAGTCCACCTAGGACTGGACAGGACATAAAAGCTAATTTGAAGGGGAAAAAATAGTATTTTAAATGTATGGATATTTTAAAATTATGCCTTCATATTGTGCTTCTCTAGTCCTTTCATGAAAGAAGTAATGTACCATATCTAAGGAGGAGAAAAAAAATTGAGGATTTATTATCTGTGTATTTCCCACTGAACCCCCTTTTAAAATCTCTATCCCTTTCTGTGGCATTCTTCTAGCTTCCATCTGTCAGGAGGACACAGCTCTTCCAGCAGTGTCAAGAAGTAGCAGCAACGCTTGCAGAAAAGGCAAATGGGGCCCAGGGACAAACAGCTGAAAGAGACTTTTACCCTGAATCCCCAGATCTATAGAGAGAATGAAATGTAAAAAGGAAGGAACATCTTTTCAGCCCAGATGCCATTCCACTGCCTTCAGAAGCTGCACATGGGAACAGCCCTTCTATTTTAGGGACACCCAAGCTTGAGAATAGAGTTCAATCCTACCTTCCTGCCTTTAAAAAGGCCATTTATCCCCTTCCTCTGTTTGTTCTCATATTACAGAACTCTCTTTACACTCCCTTTGTAATATATTCCCTACCTCACAACATAGCATCCTACCTCACAACTTTCCATTCTAATGTCCAGGTGCTATATTCATGGTGCAATATGACATCTGAACAAGGCATTGATCTTTGGAAAATAAAAAAAAAAAAGCTAGATTTTACTTGAAAAAGAAGAGACATGCTTTGTATACACATAAAGAAGTGTGTTAAAAAGTAAAAGTCCAAAAGCTAAAAATGGAAAGGGCCATTAGCACATATGACTAGCAACTTCTATCAGCAACAGTGATTAGAATGCTCTTTAATAGAAGGAGGGATCAAGCTAGTCACATTCTGAACACACAATGAGATGATGCCATGCATTGCTATTAAATTTCTAATTGAGAAGCCAAAGCTTTAAATAGCTAAAGCACAACACTGACTCCTGACATTAAAGTATAATTAAAAGGCTAATTTTGACCCAAACGAGCCAGTTTGAACTCATGGCCAATTTAAATTGGCCACATATCTGGGCCATATTATCAAGTTGTCAGGGTCTTGAATAACTGTCATGACATCTGCAGATGTTATCATGAAAGAGGAAAAGCTCCCCCAATTAGAGAGTTGGCATGTGTTCCTCTAAAAGGAATTAGTTTAAGGACCTTCATTACTTATCTTGATAAGTTCACAGTTGTTCAATGAACATCTACTCCACCGAAAGCACCAAGTAAAAGGTAGCAGTGAATATAAAAAGGAAGGTCTAACTCTGCTATTAGTAAACAACTGCACAACAAAAGTGGAAAAGTCCACAAAGAAAACACATCTAAAAATAAGTACTCTCAAATTCTGAGTTCTTAGTGGGCACAAGGCGGTACTCAAAGCTCATGACATTTAGAGACACACTCAAAATCTTCCCAACAACCCTGAAAGGTAGATGCTAATATTAACTGAATTTTATATATGAGATAATGGGGGCAAAAAGGCTAATTGATCTGGCCAAGGTCATTAGTCAACAAATGGTGGAACCAGGATTTGAAATCAGGCAATCTGATGCCAAGCCACATTCTTGATCGTCAAATCTCAACTCCTGCAGATACCATAAATACTGTCAACATTCTAGATGGCCACACAACCTTAACATGTACATTCAAATATCTCCTTAAAATAAACCCTACAAACCAAACTTACTGGGTCAAAGTATATGTAGTTTTATTTTATATTATATATATATATTTTACATCACTCTTCATTTTTTTGTACAATGTACATATTCCTCCTCTTAGGTGTAGTCCCATGAAAATCCCCACCACCAATTCACCCGTGTCCCATCACCATAGTTCCTTGTGTTCTTCCCACCCCTGTTTTGCTCTCTCCCTTCTGCCTCCCCTGCAGAATGTCTCTGATGTATAGTTGTCCATTGATTTTGATTCTTAATTTATTATAAGTATTTTTTCGCTAATCCCTTATTTGTGTTGTCTACAATCCTCCTATAGGTGAAATTTTGTAATGCCGATAGCCTAAAGGCTCAGTAGATTCTGAACTGGCAGGCAAGGTGAGAAGGGCACTCCAGATGGTGGAGACCACATGAGCAGCAGGCTGAGGGCACTTACAATCCAGCAGCAGCAGGAGCTTCTTTTATCTAGAGTGTGGGGGGTGGGAGGGAATGCACGATGGCAGGTCTTGGTAGAGCAGTCAGTGGGGCTCTCTGACCAGTACCGTGGCCTCCTTTTTTCCTCAAAGGATTTAGCTTCCTCTCGAACTCATGCAATTGTACTCAGTTGCACTAATGATACTTGCATTCATTATTGGTCTGGGTGAGAAGGGTAGTATAGGTCTTTTAGTGCTTCCTAGTTCTTAATGAATTTGCAATACACTTTACAATAGACAGCGATGACTTGACTGTTAAATGGTGCGGTATCATATTAAGTTCTTTGATAGGGATCTGCTTTCTTTGAACACAAGAAAGTTTTACCATCAGTAACGCTTAATGCTGCACTTTGATAGATGATACCACAGAATGCACCATTCATTACCTAAACTTATATTCCTTGAAGGAAAGTGGACTTTCTAAGGAGGGAGTAGGGTTTCTCCAGATCCTTTAACTAATTCCTGCAATTATAGGCAGGAGTCTGAGAAGAAACCAGCAGGAGAGGTTCTTACGAATATAATGATATGGTACTGACTCCTGTCCCAAATTTGGGTCTAAAGAGAGCATTTTGGCACAGTCACAGACTTAGACAGGAGCTAGGGCATGTCTCAAAAGGTTCAGGATACAGAGGTGTTGGGGGTGGTAGCGGTAGAGGTAGGGGAGGGGACGGGGTATGGTAGATGGGCCAGTTCATTGACCTGAAGTCCTTATCTCTGCCAGTAGATGTAAACAACACCCAAGCCTGGGGCACCCCACCATTGAATCTTCCCTGTAGTACATTCCACATATATTCAGAATTTACACTATGAAGCAGGCATGGTACTAAGTTCTGCAAATGAATAAACATAAGGTGAACTGTTTTCTTTCCACTCTTGCAGAGCTTACATATCTGAGTAGCAAATAGGTTTTTAAAAAACAACCACTTCCAAACATAGAGCTATGAAGTAACAGAAAGTGTGCTGGAAGAGAGTATAAAGGGGGAAGAGGAGACTAATTAATGGGGAAGGCCCAAGAGTGGTAGAATGATTGCTTCAATGGTCCTAATTCATCATCCTCCATCTATCCATGTCCCTCACCGTAGAATTTGTAGATCTACACACAGAAAGCAAAGTATAGCATCCTGCCCCTGAATGAAAGTTCAGAAACTTGATTTGCTCCGGCCAATAGGCTGTTAGAAGATGTGACGTACCAAAGAACTGAAAAAAACACTGTTGCCCCTACTTGGACACTTGCAGCACTGCCATCTTGCAAGGCTGCTGGAGGGTGAGACATCTGGAGCAGAACTGAGTCATCCCAATTCTTCTAGTCGAAGTCATCCTCAACCAGCTATCAGATTTATTAGCAGGACATGTGAGTGCGTTCAGCCAAGACCAGCAGGGTCACTAGGGTTAACCCCACTGGCCCAAAACACAAATGCGTGCCGTTTTTATGAATGGTTGTTACACAGCATTACTGTGGCAAAAACAACTGATGCATACAAAATTATTAAAGCTGAATTCCAAGGAACAGGCAGTCAAAAGAAAATGAAGGGAATTCCTTGAGCCACGAGAAAATGTGAAAATAAAGGGAACTGGATTAATTCCATAGTATAGTCAACATAAAAATGAACAGGACATTGTGATAGATTGAAGATGAGGATTTAATAGACACCTGAAAATGACCGCTGTGTATCCAGTTTAAGCAACTAAGTGGATTGATATGGAACTTATTATAAAGGAAGGATGAAGAATAAAGGAGGAGGGCCTCCCTGGTGGCGCAGTGGTTAAGCAATGCACTATGGAGCAAACCGCAGCCACTGCAGCACAAGTCGATCCCTGCGCCGGCCAGGGAGGGGACGCACATGGCTCAGCAGACCTCTCCTGCCTCGCCCGTTGCTCCCCTCAGCAGAGTGTTTCGGTCAGTCTGCCTGTTCTGTTCCCCGCTCTGTCTAGTGAACCCTCTCACCTCCTGTGACTCTGGCCTGTACCCCAGCTCTTGTGTGCATAAACAAATTAATCTTTAAAAAAAAAAAAAAAGGAAGAAGAAAGGAGGAGTAATTAAAGAGGCATATGAAAACTGAGAGTTCACTTGCACATTAGAAAGCAGTGCGTATGAGTCAGGGCCTCCCTGGTGGCGCAGTGGGTTGAACACCACACTATGGAGCAAACCACAGCGACTGCAGCATGAGTTTGATCATTGCCCCTGGCTGGGGAGGTGACCCCACATGGCGCAGCAGACCTCTCCTGTCTCGCCCTCTGCTCCCCTAGCAGTGTGTTTCAGTCCATCTGTCTGTTCTGTTTCCCACTCTGTCTCTGGTGGATCCTCTTACCACCCACAACTCTGGCCTGTACCCCAGTGCTTATATTCATAAATAAATAAATCTTAAAAAAAGAAAAAGTGTGTTTGAGAGACATGTAAGTAGTGATACCAGGCAGAGCTCTGAAATAACAAAAGGACATTTATGGAAGGAATGGTGATATGAATTCGCAAGTGAAAACAGCAGGTATATTCCAATACATGAAATTGAACTGTCACAAGACCCCTGGAATTAAACCTTGTTTGTCTAACCTTCCTGTTATTGAGCCCTGAGGCTAAGAAGAATTCAGCCAATCACCTATGAGAAGTAGACCCTCCACCCTGCAGAAGTGCCAATCTTCAGGTAATGATTCCAAAACCATTTGAAACCAGATGCCTGTGCAGACGACAGGAGACTGACTTAAAAGTAACCTAGGTCTCATCAGCCAGTTAAATTCCATACCCCAGAGTGGAGACTTAGGATGCTAATGAGATCTGTAAAGTCTGAAGAAGATGTGCTCTTCTGCGCATGCCCCAGTATAGGCAGACCTAAGTCATGCTCCTGGAGATATGCTCTTCTGCACATGACCTTGCTTCTGTCAATCCTGCCCTGGTAACCAACTACATAAAAGCAGGATGCCTACCACTCTCAGGTCAAGAATATGGTTCACAAGCACTTGCCATCCTTCTCCTTTTTTTTTTTTTTAAGATTTATTTATTTATGCATACAAGAGCTGGGGTACAGGCCAGAGGTGTGGGGTGGTGGTGAGAGGATTCACCACAGAGAGCGGGGAGCAGAACAGGCAGATCAACAGAAGTACACTGCTGAGGGG
>JAGFMF010011643.1:6356960-6369330 GCA_019455555.1 Galemys pyrenaicus | reverse complement strand
TGAGGGGAGCAGCGGGCACAGCAGGAGAGGTCTGCTGCGCCATGTGGGTCCCCTCCCTGGCCGGCAACAGGGATCGAACTCGTGCTGCAGTGGCTGCGGTTTGCTCCATAGTGCGCTGCTTAACCCACTGCGCCACCAGGGAGGCCCCATCCTTCACTTTTTGTGTGATCCATAATAAAGTTCCTAGTTGGACACCTACTGGTTCTTTGGGATTAACTGGGGAAAGTCAAGCAGAAGACCTCAAAAACACTGTTCTGAGGCATAGTTATTGGGTTACTTGACACCTAAATATTTAGCAGGGTGACAGCCAAAACAGTACCTCAATCTGAGATAGTGAGACTAGTCTAAGAATCCACACTGATTACTATCTCTGAGACATGGAGATGTGAGCAATCTAGAAAGCAGATCAGTAGTTGGAGGACAGAGTATATGATGAACAGTTTAAGAGTGGGATTTGTCTGAAGAGGATTTTTAGGATGTTTTATTTTCCTTTTTGCTACTTCATTAAAAAATTAAATATCCTCCCCCCTCTAATTTTAATGAAACAAGCTTATCGCTAGAGTGGTACTTTAGTTATTGCTTGTTATTAGCATCACAGATGTTCCATACATCTGTTTGGTTGTTTTGGGTGCTCCATGGCATTTACATTCCTGTGTGTTATGTAAAACTATCAGAGCTCTGCGTTCAAGAAGCACTGAATAAGTACACCTGAAATTAAACAATACGTGAGTTTTTAATGCAATTCTTTTTCTGAAGCAAAAACAAAAATAACACATAACAAACAAACCCAGAAACGAAATAAGGTTCCGATACTCAGATGTATAAAGAATTATTGCTTCACGGGATTATTCCTCAAGGAGTGAAAAACAAAGCCTAGATTCTAAACTTCTGAATGCAACTCTGTGTTTAGGCTGTGAATAAAGTCTTCTCCTACAGCTACTTCAAAGTATATCTGTTTAGAAAATAAACACTTGGAACATGACCATGATAAATTTTCTTAAAATAATGAATAGCTTGAAAAACAAGAATATAAACTGGACAGGTTTGTGTACAGCACCTTCAGGTCCCAGAAATCCAGAAAGGAGAATGTGAGCCTCAGCAATGATGTAGCTTTACCATCTTGTTTCAAATTCTTGTTTCACCAAACTAGGGAGAACAGAAATTTGGTGGGATCTTGATTTTAAATGCAAATGAAAAGCCTATGAGCCTACAAAAGCATGCAGGGAAGTTTTTGGAAACAAAACTGCGGAAAAAGCTACTCAAGTTTGTAAGACAGCAAATGAACGATGAGCTTGAGGGTTGGAGGTGGCTGTCTGGGGTGCTGCTCATATGTTACCCAGAGAATTCCCTGAAATTAATTGCTCTTAAATGACCAAACTGCCATGTCCTGAAAAATGTCTTACTAATACTTCTAATAGTGGTGTCTACACCATACCTATTAAAAGCCTTCACAATGGCTTTATGTGGATGATGACACCCTCACAATCTCCCCATCCAAAAGTTTTCTTTTGTCAAACAATTATCATCCACCCTCAGCCATCCCTTTGCATGGTTGAATTATCATGACTTGATAATTTTCAAGTCCCCATTTCTCCCCCATTCCTTCTAGAAATTTTTATCAAAAATATAGAGAATGTGTTCTTTAGAGGCTTTCTGGAGCTAGTACCAGTACTGACTATTTTGAACACCAATGTAACTCAGCTAAGGTTTGGATATTGAACATTATCACTAATAACATGACTAATCACCTCTTCTGAATTTAAATTTGTCTTTCCTACAGACAAAGGAAAAGGCTGTGAGTTTTCATTACAGAGGGAAAAATTTAAGTAACAAGAGTTTCATACCAAAATTGTCCAATCCTTGCTTACAGACACATAGATGTGTACACATATATCTATGTATATATGTATATATAAAGCATGTATGTTCTGTGTGTGTACATATATAACTCACTGTGACCCAAGTCCTTTCAGAACAAGGGAAAGATGCTAGACTATTATAACACAGTGTTATCTGTGCGAAAATATTTTATGTCAAAAATAAACACTTAAACTTTATCATCTTCTACATAGTTTCTCAAATATGACTACTTCATCATGTATAAATAATGCTTAGAAGTTACAACACATGGAAAAAAATCAATGCATTTTATACCCTATCTTTGCACCTGCCCTATCCGTTATGAAGAATCTCCAGTTGCTCTAGAGGTCTTGCATTTTTATAATTTGCTAGTAGGAGGCCAGAATGAAATAAGGCAGGAAGTAACTTAGCTGACTCAACAAAACACCTAGAGGGGAAAATAAGAAGATTTAATTAAGGGCCACCTCCCTGGTGGCACAGGGGTTAAGCACCGCACTATGAAGCATCTGCAGTCACTGCAGCACAAACTCAATCTCCAGCCAGGGAGGTGACCCACATGGTGCAGCAGACCTCTCCTGTCTCCCCTACTGCACCCCTCAGCAGTGTATTGCAGTAGATTTGCCTGTTCTGCTCCCCACTCTGTCTCTGATGAAGCCTCTCACCCCCCTAAACCCCTGGTCTACACCCCAGTAATTTTATGCATAAATAAATAAATCTTTAAAAAAATTTTAAAGATTTAATTAAGAACAAAATGACTATGTTTGTGTCCTTTCCTTATCATCCCTTTGTTTCCCCACATCACCTTTCCACCTTAATAAATTATTCACAAGTACAAAGTTAATGGAGGAAAAGAACTGAAAGAAATTTTTCGGCTAGTAACCTTGTGCTATGACCTCAGCTAAACAAGATGGAGAGCGCTCCAGTTCTTGGGGAGCACTTACCTGCTCCTATCCTTCCACTGTTATTACTATACAGTTGAAGCCTCAAGGAGAGCAGGACACAGTATGGAAATGAGGAAAATGATCATCCATATGATTCCCTATATAAAACTGATGGACTGTGAGAAATGACTCCAGATAATTTAGCACACTTGAAGGATACACTACACACACACATACACACACACTTTAAGATAAAACATCACACTACATAAACTTCTAAGTTTCTCATGTCAAGCTATGGCAAGGCTTAAGTGGTACAATTAAATTGACATAAACAATTTGTAGTAACGGACAGAATATCACATTTGTTTTTAAAAACGTAATACTATTCTGATAGCTGGTCATAACATGAAATAATTGGAGTAACTCTCTTAGCATAGAGGTGAAGTTCCTGTATTATTCTGTCAAGGCAAACTTGTTCAACAAACTTAGTCAAAACCAGCTCAGTAATATTTCGCATATTAAAAAAAAAAAATCCATTCACAGCTCCACCTTAAAAAAGAAACGAAGCAAGGACAGTCAAGAGAATGAGTTGGTCTAGAAGTGTAAGGGCTTGAAGAGGCTGCCATGAAATCCTCTTACACGACCTGAAATTATTTAAATGCATCTTAGTCATTTAAACACTTTAAATGCAGCCTTCCTTTATCTTAGAATATGAAAATAAACAAACTTTAGAAAAAGATGTTCATATAGAAATTTACAAACTTTTACATTAAAAATTATGGTTCAAAAATGCACAAAGAGAGTGCAAAAGCTGGAGCCTCCCTGGTGGCCTAGGTAAGTCTCAGCACTGTCACCACGATGATGGCCTGAGTTCGATCCCCAGCCAGGGAGCTAAGGCCCAGTAGACCTCTCCTTTAGCACCCTCAGCAGTGTATTTCTTTTTTTTTTTTAAAGATTTATTTATTTATGTATGCAAGCACTGGGGTAAAGGCCAGAGGTGCAGGGAGGTGAGAAAATCCACCAGATAGAGTGGGGAGCAGAATAGGCAGATCAACTAAAATACACTGCTGAGGGGAGCAGCGAGCGAAGCAGGAGAGGTCTGCTGCTCCCTGTGGGTCCCCTCTCCAGTCAGCGGCAGGGATCAAACTCGTGCTGCAGTGGCTGCGGCTTGCTTCATAGTGCGTTGCTTAACCCACTGCACCACCAGGGAAGGCCCCAGCAGTGTATTTCAGTAGGTCCACCTGTTCTGTTCCCCATTCTGTTCCTGGTGAATTCTTTTACGCCCTCCCCACACCTCTGGCCTACACCCTACCTCTTCTACAAATCAATAAAATAAAAATCTTTTAAAAAAATAGTGCAAAAGCAGTCAGTTTGGATAACAGTTAAGAAGTTTCTTCCAATGGTAAACATACTCTTACCATATGATCCGGCAATTACACTGGCATTTGAATCTTACAATCACAAGAAAACCTGCACATGAATGTTTATAGCAGCTTTCATTATTCTTAGTTGCCAAAACTTGAGAACAACTAAAATTTCTTCAATAGGTGAATAGATAAACTGTGATATATCGATATAATGGAATATTATTCAGTGGTATAAAAAATGAACTATTAAGCCACTAAAAGAGATAGAGGGAACTTAAAAGCATATTACTGTAAGAAGTCAGCCTGAAAAGTCTACGTTCTGTATGATTCTAACTATATGATACTGTGGAAAAGACAAAACTATGGAGAAAAGAAAAATTCAGTGGTTGCCAGGGATAATGGGAATGGCAGCATGAATAGAAGGATTTTTTACATTAGGGAAATTATTCTGTATGGTACCACCATCACAGTCATCAGAACTTACAGAAGATACAGGAGAAGCACGAACACTAACGTAAACGATGGACTTTAGTTAATAATAACGCATTTGTACTGGTACATTAACTGCAACAAATATGCTACCCTAATGTAAGATGTTAAGATGGAGAAATTGAGGGGAGCAGAGAAGGTATGTGGGAACTCTATTTTTCCTGTAAACCTAAAACTTCTCAAAAAAAAAGACAAAGTTTGCTAATTTAAAAATTAAAACTAAAAACAATGTTTGAAGAGTACAGGTTACCACCGAGGTATCCCTGGGTCTCTGAAAAGTCTCACTTCGGGGACGACAGAACCAGGGAAAAAGTGTTTCTTGAACTTCTAGTCTGCTCTCATTGACCACAATGCTTTAGTTTTGGTTTCCTTCCAGCTGGCAGGAAAAGGGCACACCCACACAAGTGGGCGAGGAGCAGCTGGGCCTGGGAGGTGGCATTCAGAAGACCTGGGTAATGACACCACAGAGCCAGCAGACCCTGGGAAGGAGGTGGATTTATTTCTCCTTGGCCTGGAATGTACTTTGTTATTCCTCCTTTGCCTCTACTAGGGCTAAACATAATGTTGCACTTGTACCATCAATTTTTAAACTCATGAAAACTTACTGCAAACAGAAGCTTCTATTCAGTTTTCAGTATGGCTGGGCATTTGTGTGTGTGTGTTGAAAAAAAATATGTTGCTAAATGTTATCCTCTCAAAGTTTGTCATACTAATGGACATTTTGAATAAAATGATGAACAAAATCCCAAAGCACATTACAATCTGCACATTCTTTTTTTTAATTTTATGTATATTTATATATTTGACATCAGTTGTGATCCCCATGCATTTCTCACCATTTTTGTCAACAGTACTAGTTTAATTTTTATTCTTCTAAACTGCGATATGATACAATATTGTATTGTAAAATGTAAGAACGATTTAACAGCATTAGTTAAATGTCTCCCAGTAACTGCAACAGGTAGGCACTGGCACAGATAATTAGAACAGGTAGTCATTGCACAAATATTCACTAGCCTACGAACTGATCTAGATTATGGGCTCAATGCAAGGCTTGGAACTAGAGCCTAGTTCCAGAGAGTAGAAGATGCTGCTACATGAAAGATCAAAGCAATGCAGTTTATATATGGACACTGTAACAAATACTGTAGGTGTCCTCAGTTTATATATGGACATTGTAACAAATGCTGTAGGTGTCCTACCCATATGCTCTTGGCATTGACATTCTTCATAGAACTAACCCTACAGCTCCCAGGGCAAGCAATCCCATCACTGACTGAGGATTTTCTCTAGCTGCCACAGCTAGCCAGGTCTAGACCTAGAAATTCTGGAAATAAATCTCCCAATAAAGAGCTCTCCAGTTTTGACTGATGAAAGTAGTGAATACCCCAGTTTACTTGTTCCTTGGTTGGAAAAACTCTGAAATCTGAGACCTACACTTTCTTCCAGAGAACCTGAGACTGGGCTGCAGCTGCCTGCAGTGGTAACTTGTTTGCTAAGGCATCTTTAGTGTTACTAACTCTTCTTACCCTGTCTCACTCCCAAGTCCTTACAAAGGTTTCCAAGCTCTGCCTTCCAAAAACTACTAGCATAGAAATCCTTGTCTCAGAGTTTCCTCCTGAGGGAACTCAAACTAAGAGGGTAATCCAAGAAGGTCTGTTAAAATTTGGAGTCAATTTTCCTCCTTTATGTCTGGACCTCAACAGTAAATCAATTTCTATTTACCTACCAAATAAAAGCCAAGTCTCTATTTTTAATAAACTGTGATAGAGCTGCCTTCTAGCTGCTCTTAGGAAGTCGACTATGCCATTTTAGGGTACACAGGAAAAATTAATTAGACCCAACGAAGCCAAGAAATCAATTAGAGTAAATCAGGTTATAACTCTCCCGTTGCCTACTGTTTTACATTATATGCTGAAATATCACAAAAGACAGATCAAAAGATCTTTGAGAAATTATAACTGTTGCCATTCCCCTCTGTTAGATACTGGCACTCACACATCAGTGACTTGTAAGAAGTTGGGAAACACTTTCAGAACCCAGCAGTCTAATGACTGAAAGTCATGGGAAGGCTGAAAGGAAAAAGCTGGTAGTGGAACAGTCTCTCTGAGTTATCCACCTCCTAGGACTTTTTGAGTGTTCTGGGGCAGTATGAAGCTTTCTTCATCTTGACATCAACCACAGTAATGCACTGTCTTCATTTATTGACCTGATAACTCTCATTTATAATGTCACCTTTCAGCTGGGACCTTCCTTCATAGCATTTAAGATGACAAACCTGGGAACCAGGCTGCCTGAATACAATTTTGTGTGTCACTTCTACCCACCTGTGTAATTCTGAGCAAATGCCTTAACTTCTCTGTCCCTCACTTTCCTACCCTGTGACACAGAAGTGTCAACACAGAAGTAACAATGTATGAATATAGATCATAGAGCTATTAGGAAGACTAATGATTTCATCCCTTACTAATCACCCTGTGGTCTAGAGACCACCAGCATCAGCATCTGCAGTGGGGGCAGAAGGGAGAGAAAGGGAAGCTGGACAGAAATGCAGATCCTTAGACCCCATATCGCCCAACCCACAGTACCATGGTTAGCATATTAACAGCATTGACAGGTAATCTGTGTGCCCATTAGAGCCTGGGTGGCACTGATTTAACCCAGATCAGGTGCGTAAAGCAGGGTTTGCCAGGCTGAGTGTCCAATCAATTTTAGCTACTATTATCTCAACTAATGAGAAGACATTTCCCCCCAAGCAAGCGCTAAGTGTTCTCTAAGAACTGGGTAAGTTCTATATGATCGTTCTTTCAGGGCACAAGCCAGGGGCACATGTCATATCCCATTTCCCAGAAGCAGACCCTGAGGGGAAAGCACACAGCAAATGATTTATTTATACTGTTCTCAGAGGAAAAGCAGGACAAGGAAGAGAAAGAAGTCAAGCAAGTTTTGATGTCAGGCAAAGCCCTGGTCTCAGCCTGACTCTGTAGGGAACTTAGGATCACAAATTATATCTGTGTTTCCAGCCCGAGGCAAAAGAGTTGGACATTTATAACTTTACACAAGAAGTCCTCCCCATGACAAAACTCCCAGGCACTCCTGCACCTCTGAAGAATAACCCAATGGCTGTCTTTTGAAGGAGGGAGATCTCCTTCAGAAGTGTTTCACTGTTAGGCATGAAGCATGCAGAAGCTGGGGGATGGGAACCAGGATCAATAATCAGGGACCTGGGCCTCCCTGGTGGCCTAGGGTTTAAGTCTCAGTGCTGTCACCTTTATAGTCTGAGTTCGATCCCTCTCCAGGGAACTAACCCACATATGGTCCAGCAGACCTTTCCTGTCTCATCCACTGCTCCCCTTAACAGCTTATTTCAGTAAATCCACCTGTTCTGTTCTCTACTCTCTCTCTGGTGAATCTTCTCACCCCCTGAATCTCTGGCCTACACCCCAGCTCTACACACAAAAAAAGAATCAGGGACTTGGGGTCATCTGGATGGGGCAAAGCAGTGTCAATTACCCAGATGCCAGGTGACTACAAAAGGGCCTCTTTGCCATCCTACCTTACTCCATTGCTGCTCATGCACTTATGCATTCAATAAATGATGCCCTAAATACCTATTATGTGCCAAGTACTCTTTTAGAAGCCACACTGATGAAATATGAAACCTAGCAAAGAAAAAACAGATAATAAGCATTAAAACACGTCATGTATTTCCAGAAAGTGTTAAGTTCTATGACAACATAACTATATAAAACAGAGTAACAGAGAGAGTGACAGCTGTGGGCAAAGGGAAGGAAGATGAAGTTGGTAATCGGAATGGATGCAGAAATGCACACTCCTCACTGTTCAGATCCCCTTCACTGGGCTGTAATGCCACAGGTCGTGCCTATACCTCCATAAACACTCTTCTCCGGTATTGCCCCTGGCTAAGGAGAACTCCCGTGGCTGGAAGTGACTGGAAGGCAATGCTCTCACCCCTGGCAGTGGGGCATTGCTAGTAGCATGTAGCACAGTTCGTATTCCAACACTCCCTGTAAGGTCAAACTGAGATGAGAAATCTTCTGCTCCATCCTGACTTTCCTAGCTCTATCCTGTTCTGCATTGCTCACTCTCTTTCTCCTGGCATTACTAACACAATCAATCCCTTGCAAAGAATCCCAACCTCAGGTTCTGCTTCAAGGGCACCTGACATTTCTCTCCAGAATTTTCTTTCTCTGTCAGCACTCTATGGCCAGAGGTCCAGTTGGCTAGATGAATAACTTTAGTTTCCTTGTAGACTCATGGAGAAAAGCAGGGTGAGTAGCAAAGATACCATTTCTGTTTGGATTGGTGTCCCTGTGAGAAGGCAAGAATGGAGAGGAACAAACCGAAAACACAGACTTCCAGATCTGCCAAGAATCCCTGATGTGCCCACTGGAAGCATGCCCTGCTGCCCAACTTTCTCGCAACTAGGCTGAGTCATGGGGAGATGCACCATAGACAGTGACATCTGGAACTGAGAAACCCTCCAGTTTACAGTGCATTTAATAAACTGCTGCCAACTAAAAGCATTAAAATGGCCAAGTCCTCCTCTTCTTGATGAAGATATCTAAAATCTTTCTTCAGGATGACATCCATAAAAGCTACTGAAACCCTCAATTTTTAAGCTTCACTGGTTATAAAAAGATTTTTAATAGCCCCCTGGACCTTAGGTTTCTGAGGTAGTAATAATGCAAAGATGGTTATCACATATAACCACCATAAATTCTTTGAACAATTACTAGTCTGTGTAGGTGACACAGAGGTGATGAACAAACCAAAAGGGTCCATGCTGATTCTTTGTACATCCATCAGGCAGAAGCTATGATTTTGTTGGCTTAATTATTACACCTTGTAGAGATGAATGCGGGGAACATGCTTGCCTTGTCGGCAGTCTCCCAGGAGACCAGCACTGAGTAATTGCTTTCCATCCCTGTAGGAATCATCAACATGGAATCACATGCACCATCTGGCTCTCCATCACTCCCTCACATGCCCAGCAAGCCTCATGGTGACAGAATGAGACATTTGGGTTCAGCAGTTCTCATCAATAAGCTGGTGACATCTTGTCTCCTTGTTTATTCTGAGCATAAATTTTATGTTATTAAACATCCTTGATACTTGAAACACTGCTAAATAGATATACAAATATAGAAGTTCATATTCCTATATCAAAAATGTCATATAATGTGGCACACATTATATAACAATATAGAAAATAGTATAGAAATATATGTGTATAGAAATATATTTAAATATATGTGTGCACACATATTTAATATTATACATATACACACACACATATATATTCAATATTGAGGTGTGAACCCTTAGGGCTAAGTGGAAAGAGAGTCATGTATGAACAGGTAAGAATATTTAATAAACAGGACAATATAAACTGCTGATTTCTGAAGAAAATGCATTCATTTGACTCTCATCCATTGTGAATATTCAAAATGAATTCTTGAATTAGGTAAACATTATAATAATTAAGAGATATGAATCTGAATATTTATATCAACTTTCTATATGACATGGGTACATTCATTCTAAAATAAATGGAAGAAGCATAAGAAAAATCCACTGATAATTTCAATAGTGTAATATTTTGCAATTTTCCTGGTTGAATTACAAGGAAAACAAAAAATTAGAAATGTATTTTATTCAAAATATTATAGATAAAAAGATGATGACCTTATCATAAAGAAATTCTCTTCTTAAAAGGAAAAATACTGGATGGTGTCACTTATAGGAGGCATGTAGGGGAAACAAACAAGGGACTAAGGGAAAAAAAAACAATTACAATAAATAAACAAAATCGACAACTATAAATCTGAGACATCTCCAAGGGAGGAGTGGGGAGAAAGAATAAAAGGGGTGGGAAGGGCACAAGTGACTATGGTGATAGTGCATGGATGAACTGGTGATGGGAATTCCATGGGGATGAGAAATATACACTGAAAAAAAATGAAAAAAAAGTAATATATATATAATTAAAAAAGAAATTCTGTTCTTAATGTAAAGAACTGTGCAAATGAATCTCTGGGGTTGCATTGAAGGACATGTCAGAAATATTCAAGAGCTCTAGTGTATGATACACACAGCAGATATTTGCTCAATAATTAACAATTAATTGACAAAGGGGGAAATGGGCAAAGAACATCTACAATTCAGATGGAAGGAAATGTATGGGACTCTGCATTGGACTTAAGGTGTGCCCAGGCAACCCTGGGAAACATTGGCTACTAATGGCTGATAGCTGACCCTTCAGAAAATTGCCTTCATCCACGAGAGCCTACTCACCTGGGAACCCACAAATCTACCCTGAGGTCAACCTCAACAAATCATTGACTGTTATGGGTAGGAGGGAACCTGATAAGAGGAGGAATTATGAAAACTATATATGCACCTTCTGAGTTGGACTAATAGTAAACCATTAAAATCAGTTTTGCCAGAATTTCAAGTATGGGGAAATATAATCAGTGTGCACTTTGTAAATCATAACTGTACATATAGTCTAATCTAGTCACATTAATATAAACTTGACACACATAAGATCATAGACTTGAGAAAACCTACTATACTAGCTATTGCCTCTCAGATTCATTCTAAAAAACAATGGACATGCAGGGGATAATATATCAGTGTTGAACCACTATGATTAATATTAAACATCAAACTTCTGGTACATATGACTTAGAAGTAGGAATCTGATTAAAAGGAAACACCACGAACTAATTTGCAGCCCCTATCTTGAGACATAAACACAGGATTGGAAACAATTCTTGCAGGATTCCCTCGAACAGCCTCTTCAGTAGGTGGGCACAGTGATAAGGCAGAAGAGTAGTTTGCCCCAGTGTAAAAACTCAACTTAGGAACTAGCTATCCAAACAAACTTTCTTTTTATTTATTTATTTTTTATTTTATTTTTTTGGCATTTGTCAGGATTTTTTTCCATTATTTGAATATATTTGACATCAATTGTAATCCCCATGTATTCCCCATCACCATATCACCAGTGCACTATCACCTCAGTCCCTCGTGCTCCCTTCTGCTTTCAACTCTTCCCCTCCCCACCAAGTGTCCCCAATTTGTCCTTGTCTTTTCATTTTTGGTTTTTGTTATGTCTTTATTGTTATTATTATTATTGTTGTTATTCTTATTCCTTTCCTTGATCCTTATTTGGTTCCCTTATATTCCTCCTAGGGAAGGAACCATCTGGTATTTTTCTTTTGCCTTCTGACTTACTTCGCTGAGCATAATCCATTTCAGTTCCATCCATGTTCCTATGGATGCGCCTAGTTTTTCTTTTTTGATTGCTGAATAGTAATCCATTGTATATATGTACCATAGCTTCTCAATCCACTCATCTGTTTTTGGGCATTTGGGTTGTTTCCAGGTCTTCCCTATTGTAAAGAGTGCTGCTATAAACATAGGGGTGCAGGTATTCTTTTGAATCAGTGTTTTTGTGTCTTTTGGGTATATTCCAAGGAGTGGGATTGCTTGATCATATGGAAGTTCCATTCTTAGTAGATTGAGGAACCGCCATACTGCTTTCCATAATGGTTGGACCAGCTTGCATTCCCACCAACAGTGTAAGAGAGTACCTTTTTCTCCACATCCTCGCCAACATTTGTTGTTGCTATTTTTTTTTAATATATGTGCCATTCTCACTGGTGTGAGGTGGTATCTCATAGTGGTTTTGATTTGCATTTCTCTGATGACAAGAGAAGTTGAGCATTTTTTCATATGCCT
>JAGFMF010011643.1:6277050-6356910 GCA_019455555.1 Galemys pyrenaicus | reverse complement strand
GACAAGAGAAGTTGAGCATTTTTTCATATGCCTGTTGGCCATTTGCATGTCCTCTTTGGAGAATTGCCTTTTTAGCTCTTTTGCCCGTTTTTTGACTGGATTGTTTACTTTGTTTTTGTTTACTCTGGTTAGTTCTTTGTGGATCTGTGGGTTTAGCAAAGTAGCAAGATACAAAATCAACACACAAAAATCAGTAGCCTTCCTCGACACAAACAACCAAGCTAAAGAAGAAGAAATTTTTAAAAAATCCCCTTTATAATTGAAACCAAAAAAATGAAATACTTGGAATAAATCTAACAAAAGAGGTGAAGGACCTCTACAAAGTAAATTACAAAATATTGCTTAAAAAAAATAGAAGAAGATACAAAGAAATGGAAAAAATCCCTTGCTCATAGATTGGAAGAATTAACGTCATCAAAATGGCCATCTTACCAAAAGCAATCTACAGATTCAATGCTATTCCAATAAAAATTTCAATGTCATTCTTCAAAGAAATAGAAAACAAATTGATGAAATTCATATGGAGACACAAAAAACCTCGAATAGCCAAAGCTCCCCTAACTGGAAAAAAAAAAGGGAAATGGAGGGATCACACTTCCTGACTTCAAACTTTACTACAAAGCTACAATCATAAAATCTGCATGGTATTGGAACAAAAACAGACACATAGACCAATGGAATAGAATAGAAAGCCCAGAAACAAACCCACAAGCTTATGGACAGCTAATCTTTGACAAAGGAGTAAAGAATATGCAATGGAATAAAGACAGTCTGTTCAATAAGTGGTGCTGGGCAAACTGGACTGCTACATGCAAAACAATGAAACTAGAATACTGCCTTTCACCATGCACAAAAATCAACTCAAAATGGATTAAGGACTTAGACATAAGACCTGAAACCATAAAATATCTAGAAGAAAAAGTAGGCAAAACCCTACAGGACATACACATCAATGACATCTTTAGAGACACAACACCTAAAGCAAAGATAGTGAAGGAAAAGATAAATAGCTGGGACTACATCAAACTTAAAAGCTTCTGTACAGCAAAGGATATGCTACCAAAACAAAGCGACAACCCACCAACTAGGAGAAAATCTTTACACACAAAATTACTGACAAGGGACAAACTTTATTTTTAAAGATGTATTTATTTATGCACACAAGAACTGGGGTAGAGGCCAGAGGTGTGGGGGTGGGTGGGATGAGTAGATTCACCAAAGAAAGAGTGGGGAACAGAACAGGCATATTGACTGAAATACACTGCTGAGCAGAGCAGTGGGCAAGACAGGAGTGGGCGAGACAGAAAAAGTCTGCTGCGCCACATGGGTTACCTTCCCGGCCAGGAATTGAACCCATGGGGCAGTAGCTGCCAATGCTTCATAATGGGATGCTTAACCCCTTGCACCACGAGGGAGGCCCCCCAAGCAAACTTTTGATCATGATCATCTTTCTGATGACCAAATGGAGTGTATTTCAAAGATACAGCAGGGAGAAGAAGGTCATGAATGTTCACAATGCATACTTGATAAGAGGGCCAGGCTAAAACATAAAGTTAAATACAGGAATCTGCTATGCTTTTCAAGTGGCTAAGTCACTGAACTAGCAATGTAAATACATCAATATATCATTCAGAAAAGGATTCCTTAAAAAATAATAATAATAATTAATATAAGGACATGAAAATTTGTAAGGATCCAAGAATCCAATCATTATTTCATGATTATGGGCAAATGTCTGGTCTGTGTTTGAGATGACTCTTTGTACAAGGATGAATAAGGCTTAAAAGGAATTTTAGAAGTTTTAAAAGTGTAAGCACTAAAATTACTGTTTTACATAAAAAAAGGAAAACCAAAACAAGAGGAGAAGCATACATTTGAGGAAATATCTACTACAGCAAACATAAATGATGCCTTTGCTTTATAAGATCAATAAAATTCCTTGAAACAAGAGCTATATAAATAATGAGCTAAATAAATAATGCCAAGGAATGAAGAAATACAGGTGCTAAGACACAGCAGAAACAAAGTAAGAGCTGAACAAGCTGTGTTGGGTTCGCCCTTCATATCTATTATCGTCTTCCTTACTGCCTTTTTCTTTGTGTTTCTTGCTTTTCATTCTGAGAGAGTTTAAAAGTTTTATTTCTGCGGTTCACATTTTCTACTCTATTTTGTGTCCTATTTCAATTTTGTTATAGTGGTTTTTCTTTCATGCCAGAAGATATGGAAAGATATAGTTTTGAAGAAATATGGCTGCAATGAAGGATTCTATCTAGTCATGCAAGACTTGGATAAACCCAGAACAAAATTTTGCTACTTATGAGTACATCAAGTTTAATATTATATCTTCCTCAAATGTTTCACTAGCATATATACTCCAATCAATCAAGAAAAACTCAAAACTAAAGGTTCAGAATGGGGGAGTCCTGATGAAAAGATGACTATCGGAAAAATTAATATACAAATAGGATGATAAGTCTAATGGCTTACTCTTTCAACATCTCTTAAATGAGTATTTATTGGTTACTTATAAGTATGACTAAAATGCTCTTGTAAATATGTAACAGAAAATATTTTCAAGAATAAATACTTACTGAAGCATAAAACTAACTCCAAACTGGGTAACTATTTTATCATATTTTAAAACAAACAGTGAATAGCCTTCAATAATCAATAAGTAGAAGAGATAAAGGTCATACAGAGGAAATTTAAACGATATGCCTAAGTTACCAAGAAAAATAATTTTAAAGCTGAATTTTGTTCATTATCAAGGAAATTGAAATTAAAACAAAAATAAAATAATTCATCAATTACAATGTATAAAAATAAGAAAGATTTGATGTGATAAACACTGAGACATAACTGGGAAGTATATCTTTGTGACACTTCCCTGAAGTTACTAAGAATTTTAAAATAGTCATTATATTTCCAAGTTATGGATCTTAGGGAACAATAAAAATATTTATGAATATTAATGCTTACTTAGAATTAGAAAAATCATTTAAAGTCAGTTAAATATAGTCCATTGGGTATATAATATGTAACACTGGACAGTCATAAATTCATGTTTTGAAAGATATTTAATGTTGAGGGAAATGCTCCTGGTGCATCCTTACATTAAAAAAATAGCATATTTTTCACATATAATGTAATTTTGCTTTAAAATATTGAATGAATTCAAGTAACGGAAGGAAATGCATTAGAAGTTAAAGTTGAGGTTATTTTCAGGTTGTGAAGTGATAGGCAAATAAACTTTATATTCTTTACGCTTCTTTCAAACTACCAGCTACTCCCTAATATTCTTTCTTCCGATTATAATAACTAACTTTTCCTAAGCATATGACTATCTGAAATTAAGACTAAATTTTCCAGTTTTTCTTCTAAACTGAGCACAAACTAATAAAAATTAAATAACAATAGAGCATAAGAGATTTGGGGTGTCCAGAATGTTCTTTTCTCCTGCTTCTTGCTGGAAGGTGAATATAAAAGCAGGAGTTGAAGCAACCATTTTAGAGAATGAAGTAAAAGCAGTGTTTGAGGATGACAGAATGATAACATAACTTTCAATACCATGATTTACCGCTCAACTGCTTATCTCAAAGTAAAAGAAATTAATCATAAGAGATTGGGTTATTGTTACAGTAGCTAGACTCTTATCCTAATATGTACATCTGACAAAATTTCTATCATGATCCTTAATTTTATGGGAGAAAATATTATTAAAATAAAGAAAAATATATCTTTAATTGAAAGAATTTGGAATAACACCTAACTAGATGACACATAGTCAAAAAAATAAATCATAAGTCTTTAGGTTGATCATTTTCCCATATTTTGACTGTTTATATTTTTCCCAGCAGCAATGCTGCTGCTGTCATTTCCTTTTTGCAATATTGCACACAATAAAGATTACTTCATTATTGACAAAAATCTAAATAAAAAGTTGACTTAAAACAGCTTCCTCCTAAAGATCAAGAGGAGCAGAGAACATTAGTTTATAGTTCTTCATTATCTCCAAATGCAAATTAAAATGTGTGATATAAATGATGAGAGTAAAAACTATTTTATACAACCTGGCCAACTGACTTAACCAAGGTTTAGCAGTATGGATACAACCTTGAAAATAATAGTCATAATTAGAATGATAAGGAAAGGAAGCATGGTTCACTTAAGATTGCCTCTGTTTCCTCTTGTACTCTTGCCTTCTTTATCAAGAACTAAAACCAGCAGGAAGTTGAACACTAATATTTGACATACAGCTAATCCCCACAGTGTTGGCCATGCTATTTGAGAAACTGCACTACACAGAAATAGGCATTCTAATCTGAGATCACCGTGACCATTGTGAGATAGAAACTAATGTATGTAACAGTTATAAGGTAGGAAGTATGAAATAACTGGAGCATTTTACCATTATATACATACGGGGGTTGTATACACACCAATTTACACTGTACCAGTATGCATGTGAGTTCCTGGTGCTCTTGCTACCGTAAGGAATTTGAATTTGGGCCATATGGTAGTGTAGAGTTATAGCTCCTCTTGGCTTGAATTTTCATTAATATTAATGAGGTTGAGCATTTTTTCGTACATTTGTTAGATATCTGATATCCTCTTTTATGAACATTCATTCAAAAATGAACAGCCTGTTCAATAATTTTGTCCATTTTCCCCCAGTACATCATCTGTTATTTTCTTATGGAGTCTTCAGATTTCCAATTATATTCTGGCAAGTTCTTAATCAATGACAAATGCCTAATTTGTTGCTTATGCATGTCTGCAGCTATTTTTTAAAATGCCCATATAGGGTATTTCAAATATTTACTTTTTGTTTGTATTTCTGTATTTTGTTCACACAAAATAGACTAAACAACATATACATTTCTCTTCATCTTGTTCTTTTCCTTGACCAGTATATTTTGACAAGTTAGTCAATGAATGCTTTCTCAGTCTTTTGCATAGTTATATAATGTTCCATTGTATACTGATATTTCCTGCACCAGTCTTTTATTAACCAAGGGTATTAACCAAGGGGCCCCTTATTTCACCCTCATTTACAAATAATGCTTCACTCACATTTATCATTTGGTAAGCATATAGAATTTCTGGGTTAAAGGGTAAGGCTTCGAAAAATATGCAGAAACCCTTAGGGAATATTCTCATCCATCTACCAACTGCCAGCAATACCAGTGCCTGCTCTTTAACAGTCCATAGCATATTATCATCCCTTTGCATTTTCACCTGGGAAAATGTAGGTGGAACTTTAAATTGTATTTTTTATTATGATTTGGAAGCTTCTGTTTCATGTGTTTAAAGATTCTTTACATTTATGTTTCTTTTCAGTTATGGTTTCCCCTATCAAAAAAGGCCTTGGCAACAGTAACATTAATTGTTAATGCACATGTGAATTTTTAGGAAATATTAGTAAAATGCAAACTCTAGTTCTACAGCTCTGGGCTAGGTCCTGAAGTGCTTCATTGCCAACAAACTGTTAGATGGCACCAAAGTTGCAAGTCCATGGAATACATTTAAGTAGCTTGAATAGTGTGAAATATTTGCAACAACTTAAAAAGATTTAAAGCAAATTACTGAGTAAAATAATGATGTATTTTAAATAATCATTTTTAAGATCTATACTCAAAATATTTATTTTTGGGTATATCAGTATAAAAATATCTTCTTCTTTAAAAAAAAAAAAACCTCTACAGTTTTTAAAAATGCAGCATGATGAATTATGAGCTACACAGGAATGACATTGAGATTAAAGTCAAGATGAGAGCAATTCAAATACTCATAAGCTGTGACATTTCTCATGGAAGGGCTAGGGATGTGGTATTGAAGACGTGACACCTTCCTGCTCTGGACCTGGGAGTACAACCTAAGTGGACCATTGCTAGGAACAATTACGAAAGGTATACCTGAGGCCTAGTCCCATCAACACCCACCAACTTAATTTACTTCATGTATTAACAAATGAAATCAACATGTTCCACACAAAAATTCCAATGGAAAACCAGTAGATTTTATATTTTAAATAATATGAGAAAATCTTATCAAAGGCATAAATTACCTCAAAGAGAACCTTCAAGAAGAACAGATGAGAAAATTCCTGTTGGATAGTACAGCAATAGCAGCTGTTGGCCAGAAAAGTGCTTTCTATATGTTTGTTCTTTTAACCCTGACAACCAGCATGTAGCAGATTCTCAGGCAGCACTTTGCACATGATGAATATAGCAGGAAAATTGAGTTACACTTTGTTATTCTACAGGAGTGGGATGTGTGCTGAGGAAAAAAATTACAATGTTATTCAATTAATAGCATTTGAAAGGAAAACAAAGGAAGTTAGCTTTTCATCTGGGGATGTTAATCTGTTGTAACTCTACCTTTCAATTCAATGAGAATTCCTACAGAAACACATTTTAAGCATATTTTCTTTGCACTGCTGTTTTTTAAAGTAAAAATTGACTTTCGAAACATTAAAGATGCTGTGCTTTTCAAATAATCTTATAGAGTTCCTCATCTGATTGATGCCTCTCTCCCTTTACTTCTATGAATCTCCTCCAAGCAAGGAAAACGAAATCAAGAGGAATTACAAAAAAAGTCCTAACAATAAGGAAGTCATTGAGGTGTGAATATTCTTTCTTATTCACCTTGCAAGTAGTAAAAACAAGCAATCAGAAAGCAAAAAATATGGGGAAAATATAGGACCCTTGCTACTATGAGAGAGAAAAAGAAAAGTCACAGCATTGCGGTAAATATCCTGCTCATAAGCTGAGCTCACAGAGCAGTTCTGCTTCACACTCCCCACAGAGGCAGCACCATCTTCAAAGGCCAGATGAGCATCTCTGGAGCTTATGTCAAAATCCTGTACTGATTTTCAGGTTAAGACGGAGAATGAAAATTGCCTGACAGAATGCATTTTTTAAAAGAACAAAAACAGTTATACACAAAATAAAACTAAAACAAGCAAATAAGAAATGAAGCTTGACACAATGCAATAACTCTGACAGCTAAGAAAATAATAGAGTTGCTGTGAGTCACTCATGTTTAGCTCCAAACACAAATCCCTTCCCCAAAATAATGGTTGAGCCAAACTTTCTGAGAATTCTTTTCTATAACCACAAATAGAACAAAAAGTTGAACAGGTGTCCATGTAGATTCCCTTGTCTGCAAAATAGCAGAAATGTCTCTATGTAAGGAAATAGAAGAAAAAGAAGATTCTCTTTGAAGTAAGGGAAGAATCCAGCCAATGATTCAAAATGAATTGGGAAAGTCAACTCAAGTCTGAGTCTATCTCCTAAGGGAATGGGAAGTATCCCATCTCCCCTGCTTGAACACAGAGAGAGAGAGAGAGAGAGAGAGAGAGAGAGAGGGAGGGAGAGAGAGGGAGGGAGAGAGGAAGGGAAAGAGGGAGGGGAAGAGAGAGAAAGACAAGAAAGAGTGAGTAGAGAGAGAAAAGAGAGGTGAGAGAGAGGAGAGAGACAGAGACAGAGAGACAGAGAGAGGACAGAGATGCAAACCTGGTAGATTACATTTAACAACACACTAATGAGAAAATTGACCATAGTGTTTAAGAAGTAAATCATATGATATCAGTACTCCCTCTACCCTTCCTTCTAAAGAAACAGAAAGTACTCAAAACACTCAGGTCTCAAACCATAGCCTATGAAAAGAAAACATTTTTGTCTCAATAAAGGAGAAAAGAGTCATCATGTTTTATTTTTTAAGAAGCAGAATATTTGAAAATAGCTAGTTAAGCGAGATGAAGATAAAGGTAAAAAAGTATGTGAAATATCCCCTTTTAGAGGAAAATAGAAAAAAGAATTTTTAAAGGATCTTGGCATTAAAAAACAACCCATCTCAGGGTAAGATAGGGTTCTCCTTGAACCTCTACTCAGCAGCAGGTATGCTAGAAGACCATGCAACAGAGGCTACAAATGTGACCCAAGAAATGTTATCTTGAGCTAAACTATCTG
Organism: Galemys pyrenaicus; assembly: GCA_019455555.1. Lineage (NCBI taxonomy): Eukaryota > Metazoa > Chordata > Mammalia > Eulipotyphla > Talpidae > Galemys > Galemys pyrenaicus. Next base: position 6,348,937 of record JAGFMF010011643.1, on the reverse strand, counting down.
TATTTAAGGTAAAAGAGTGACATTTGTAACATAGAAAGCCTCATGAAATACATGAACCTATAAGCCCTTCCTACAAAATTTTTAAAATCAGCTTTGACAATGAAGCAGAGCCAATTAAGAAAAGGAAGATAACTTACAAATGCAAAGCCACAGCTACAAATGCAAGTGGATGGTGAACACTGATTTCACTGAAAAATAGTAATCAAATATGGAAATTAAGATTCTAAGAAAATGCAAATGTTTTAATTGTGCACAATGTAAAAATAATGACACAGACGTGGAGGCTGGTGGAAAAGGAGACAAATAAGGGTGAATGTTCTTGGGCTTCATAGAAATACAATCAACCAAAACAAAATTGAAACACTAGGGTTTTGTGTAAATATTGTACCTATAAAATATTTTTAATCCTTCCATCTGTATATCCTCATATATGCTTAGAAGTATTTTTGGTATGACAATCTACTGGTAAGTATGGCTATAAAAACTGTGCTATGCTTAAGTAAAAAGATCAGAGACAAATATGCAAAGCTAGTAATAGTGGTTGTTCATCATTTCAAGTAATTATGATGACTGTTTCAATTTTCCTGTTTTCATTTTCATATCAACTAAATATCAATATGATTTCTCTCCTATCAGATTATCTCCCCTATATCCTTTATAACAGCTTTCAACTGCTTATATTTTGGAAATGTGCAAATCTGGAAAGGAGTGTGCATCTTCTATGTTGTTACCTTTATCACATATTATTATCTAAATATTACAGGTCAGGAAAGCCATTTGCCCAAAAACACCTTAAATGGAAGAGGTGAGATCTGAACCCAGATCTGCTCACACCATAATACTGACAACACATCATTTCTTACACTATAATTTACAACTAACCCATATATAAGTATACTACCCATAAAGTCTACTGGGAACCAACTCTGGAATAAATGAAAATTGTTATTAGTCCCCAAATCCAACACTGTGAAGACACAGTGAGAAAGTCATGTCTAAGGGAGCATATTGAGGCAATCAGCCCATGGGAAGTCGCCAACCCATTTGGAAGCAACAAAGCAACAGTATTTCACTGACTTATTACCTGTCCAGGTTACTGCCAAATTGGTGATTTATTTTCCACTATAAGTTTAGAAAAAAATTATTGTTACAAAATTATGCCTATGAAAGTATACTCTCCATCTTAGAGCAAGTAAAATTAACAATAAGAAATGAGTTTAAATTAACAATTGACTTGCCAATCTTATTTTTTGAAATATTTAGATTTAAGTCTAACTGAACCAAAAGTAAGTACTTGTTCGTTGATATTAATGAGATAAAAATACAAATCATAAGAGATAAATAGAATAAAATGATTAAATCACCCACCAAATGCTTTTATAGATGGATCTGGTTATTTTACTATCTTCTCTTTTTAAAATGTAGTTCATCCAACATTAATTATGGTAATTTATAAAGGGTAGCACATAAGGCAATATTTTTCTTCCGTTTGACAATCTTTGTTCTCCATTCGTTGCTAAATCTAACTGGGATCTGCTTGTGTTTCAGGAACTGTTGTTTAATGCTGACTATCATTATTTAACAGTTTTCTTCTGAATTTTACAGTTCTATTGCTGAGTGAATAACTTCATGGAAAACAGGGAGGTTACACATGTAACCTATCTTCATCACCAGATATTTGATATTTAGAGGGAACACAGAGGGTTGTGGTAGCAAAGCAGCTATATATTGACCACATGTTGGCAGTGTCAGCAATTTATTGAATTTAACAGGGTCTACTTTTTTATTTCTTCAACCAAAGGTTCTTACGGCAAATTTGACACAAGCAAAAGGTACAAAACTTCTGTGTCTTTAGGATTGTATGAGGACATATTCCTAGCAGGTTCACCACTGCCAACTAACTCCAATTTGGAAACAACAGTGGAAAACAATCTGGGAAATTGGTTCAGTGGTTAATTTTCCAAATTGTGTGGACTCAAGGACAGTTGTAAAAACAAACAGCTTTGCAAGGAATTACTGTCCTTTCAGATAGCAAAGAAGTGAGAAAAACCTTATCAGGACTGTTGTTGCTGGAATAAGCAACAACATAATAAGCTGGAATAATTCTGCTATATTGACTATTTATTGAGTATAATAATAATGCTCCTCATTGGCATCTTTCTTTATTTCTCTCTTTTGTATCTTCTTTTTGTTGAACTAACAAAACGTACTGCATTACCTACACCAGATCTCATAAATTAGTCCTAACTTCAGATTCACAAATTTCAAGACATAAAAGATGAACTCTCTATATCCCTAATAACTCTACTTACCAGTACAGAAAACAATCTGACAAAAAAAAAAAATCAAAAAAACTTTTCTTAGAGGTTCTTGCCCTTTTTCTTAGACTAGATTCTTAAAGGGCAATCATCGGCTATTTCCCAAAGCATCAAGCTCTTATTTTTGTTCCAAAGATGGACTTGATCAAGCCATAAAGAATAAAACTACAGGTCAGTAGACACCCGAGTGATAGTAGACATGATATTTTCTTTTTAAGTTTGAAAGGATGATACCAATGCACACATCAAACTGTTCTTAGTCATTATTCCTTAGAAATCCTTCCTTCCCCACCTCCTCCCTCTTTCTTCAGAGCCTGTGTAGGTGGAATGTGCTACTTGATAAGTGCAATCTAATTATATAACTTTAATTCTCTTACAAGATGTTATACCAGGGTTACCTCAATTTGTCCCTGTTATGTAATTGTATTTCAGGATGCTTAACCCATACACCTACATAAATATTAATTTTATTTTTGTCTTGTTTGATTCCAAGACATTCAAATTCTAATTTTACACTTTTAAGGACACTTTATCTTTGAAGATAAGACACTCTACTTTGCATTCCTTTTTCCTTTTCTCTATGAATCAAATATGCTATGTCAAACTCTCTTATGTTCCAACTATCACATATTCTATACATTTTGGATGATCTTAGGTAGAAAATTATCTATTTTTGATCAGAACAGAGAGAAAAAACAATGCATGAACAAAGATTAATCATAAATGTAAAGCAATATAAATTGTCTACCATAAAATAAACTCAATCTGTTTTGAGGTTTTCATTAATGACTTTTAACTATATAAGCATAAAAAGAAACAATAGGAAGTTGTAATTACACTGAGAGGATTTTTAACAAAAGCACAAATAGACTAGTCGAACAACCAGGAAGTTTCAATCATATATTCTACTGTGTGTATTAAATTTTATAATATGAAATCAACAACAAAAGATGAGCTTAAACTAAACCCCAGGAAGAAAATGGAGAAAAGTCAAGTGTAATCATCCCTGTATCATTCATTGTTATATTTCTTCTAGGCAAACCCAATGTATAAAAGGAAATAATGCCCACCAGTTTCAGTGATTATTTTAAAGACAAATTTTTAAATAGCAAACTAAAAAAACAATGGTATGGAAATTAGTACAAGGCCATGGTTGAAGAATGTTCAGTATTTTCATCTTGAATTTAGGTATACAATGTGTTCTACTGTGTGGCATGGGGGTTGGTATCTACTGTGGATTATTTCTTCCATATTTGTGTAGGTTTGTTTTGCCATATCAGCAGAAGGAGTACAAGATGGGATTGAGGCCAATTACATAACTACAGCTCTATAATTTCTAAATGTTGCTATATGACTGAGGCATTTAATTAAAAGACAGATCACTGGTTGTAAATATTGAAAGAAAAAAACAAGAATCTCCTACTACATTTATGTTAAAAAATTAGAAGAGCAAAGGTAGAATTTTAATCACAGCCATCAGAACTAGCAACTATCAGAGGGCAAATGTCTAGAAAACAGGAACTTAAGAATCTTAATCTTAAGAATTCTTATCACTAGGTTTTCTTTGCAGCATTTCAGTATCTTATTTTTCCCCAATGTGTTGAAGGATTAATCAATCAATATGAACATTTTTTTATGTTTACTGAAACTGCAGTAACAAATGTGAACTTCTATGTTCAAAGCTCTCCAAACACAGGACAGTATCAACAATCTTGGAGATTTTCATTCTCATTTATTACACATATACCATTATATAACAGTCAGTTTCAACTCTCATTGGAATCTAAGTCCGCTAACATTTTTCTCTCTCCTTAAATTTTTCAATTTCTGAAGAAAATACTTTTGAACAGAAAAAAATCTTTAGTGAAAGAAATATAGTGTGTGTTACAGCAAATAGAGGAGCAGAAAAAGAAAAAGGCTAAGAAAGTCAATACAACATGATTAGAAAATCATTGTAAGCAGTGACCTGTTTGTACACATCAGCATTCTGAGCATAATATAAACCTGTCTCATAGTCTTTTATAAAATCCCCAGCAGCATCAGATTTTCATTAAGAAGAAATGGTTACTGTGGTAGAGATATTTTAGTAATAATTCTGGTCACAATTCTAGAGTATTATTTTCAATATAATCCTGCACTGACCCAAAATACAGTTAAATTTTATACTGATGTGGTACCAAGGAAAGTGTTGTCTTCAACTTGATTCTATATTCTTTTCAAACATAATAAACTTCTGGAATATAAAACCATTTTGTGGTTACCTGAAGGAAAGGGCCAAGGATGGTGGGTAAATCAGTTAGAGGAGAAATGGCATTACAAAGGAAACTTTTTGGACTTTTATGATGATTTTAATATGGATATATACACAAGATGATTCTCAAGGATGAATATTTGAAATTTGTATAATGTTATAATAATCTAATATTAATTCTATAACTAATTCTAATTCTATAAATAGTTACAAATTAATTTATTAAAAAATTGATTGCTAATGCTCAGTAGAAATAACTAAAATTAGCAGAGTTGTTTTACTTTAATGGAAAGATCTATATCTCACGAAGGAAAAAAAATCTCTGAACACCTGAAAACTAAGTAACATATTTCTAAATAATCCATAGATTAAAGAGAAAATTTCAGTGGAAATTTGAAAAATACATGGAAATGAAGATGAAGATACAACATATCAAAATTTGAGGGACATAGCTACAGTCAATTAAATATACATGTTGTGTGTGTATGTGTGTATACATACCTTAAATTTATATCTCTATACATGAAAAGGTAGAAATCTCAAATCAATAATTTAAATCCCCACCCCCAAGAATCCAGAAAGAAAGAAAATAAATCCAAAGTAAGCAGAAGGTAGGAGATAATAAAAGATCAAATTTTTAAAAATAAAATTAATAGAAAACAATTGAGAAAATCAATGAAATAAAGCACTGATTCTTTGAAGAGATCATTAAAATGAACAAATTTATAGTAAGATTGTTTTAAATCAGTAAACTTCCTACAAGACTTTAAAATAAAAAAAAAACTTCTAACAAGACTGCTTAAATCACTATTAATTCCTCAATGCTTATGACTTTGAGAGTTTACTTTGCCATATGCCTGCAGTAGTATTTAAAGGAGCAAGTCAAAATATAATGTTAAAATGAAGTGAACATTCCTTTATCATACTGAGCTGATGTGATAAAAGCCAAAAATCTGTCTTCATATCCCCTGGATAGAGATACAAAACTTATGTTTCAATTTTGACTAAATGATAGAAATAGTAAACAACAAAGTGAGTTTTTGAAAAAGATGTATTCATTTTTATAAAAAATAATGAATAAAAAATCAGTTATCTTTATTAGTATTCCACTATGTTTTATTAGCATTCTGTAAATGAAAATGAAATCTCTGCAGTCCCTTAACAAAGCCCTTTGACATATATTATAACATTTAACTTAATCTCAACATGATCTCTCAAAATAGGACATATTATTCTCATTTTGAAGATATGGAGACTCATGTTAAATGTTCTACCTAAGTTCTCAGGACCACAACTGACAAAATCAGACCTGAGCATTTCTACATCCTCTTTTTCTGCTTTGTGTTTGCTATGAAACTGCTTCTCCCTTAGTTTGAGAGAAAGACAGAGCTCTACTGCTGAAGGATTAGGTACCATGTGAAGCACACCTCTCAGCTGAGGTCTAGTCATGTGAGAGCTCATTCATTTACAAGACACCAGCAAGTTAACCCACAGCTAATTATAGACAAATAAGTTCTGCTGAGACATGCTCAAATCAGAACTGCCATAACTATATTGTAATAAACAATAAGTGGTTGATGTTATAAGCCATGAACCTTGGGATGGCTTGTTACATAGCATTAATGTGACAACAGTTAATTGATGCACAATTTCAGGTCATCAACACATAAAGCTTGGTATTGGCACTGAGTGACCAAGAAGAATACAGATAAAAACTCATTGTTAGGCAATCTTATGCAGACTACATAAATAACCAAGTCAGTAAAGTTATATTAAATATAAAAAGTTAATAACTTTTAATTGGGAAAATAAAAAGTAAAACCATAAAAGTGTGTAATACTTCAACTTAGTTAGAAATTATCAGTGATATCATTACTTGGATATTAAATAGTTCCCCCACCCTTTGGCAAGACACATGGTACTTCATTATTCCATTGTAAAATGAAGAGGTTTTGAATCAGACAACTTCAACAATAATTAGCCTACAACAATAATACCTACCCTAGTGAAACCTTGTGCCAGATTCAGTACAAAGTGTTTTATAAGCATTCATTTATTTAGTTCTTAGAACTGCCCTATTGGATAGGTACTTTAGTACCTGTCCCACTTTCAGTCCCCCTTTATAGATGAGAAAGTTAATGACTAGTATAATTGATATAGGAAAATTGAATCCAGGTGCCTGCAACCAAAGCCTATATCCTAAACATTAGAATCATGTTTAATGTTAGACAAATATCCAATTATTCTCACTATGGCAAGGTTCTGGACCTATAAGGAATTCTCCTCTGAATTAAGAGCTAATAAACCTGGGTCCAGCTCTGTCCCATTTCTGTGTTAATTACTCCCAATAATGGATGACATATCCAGAACTGCTACATATCCCTGAGACAACAGAAAGAGCAAAAAGGTTTTAGAATTAAGCTTCATACCTGTCCCTTACTAAGGTGAAAACACACTCCTTTGATGCCAATAAATACTGACCTCTATTACATTAAAAAAGAATCTTAATCAAGTTTAAGGGAGAGAAATATATACATATAACAATAACTGAATTCTCAACTATTGGTTACGTAGGGTAAAAACTCATTTCCACTGAATTAAATTGAGTCAACTGATGTTGCCATATTTGAGGAAATAACCTTAGCACTTGAAGCCAAGAATTCCTTAATGTTGTAATTTGAAATAACATTAAATCAGTTGAAATTTTGTTGCTCGTATGATGCTTAGCATCTCTATATTAATGAGATAATTTTGATTTCTCAATCAACTATTCCAGAATTTAATCTAAGCTAATGATGAACTGCTATTGATTATACCAGGATCAGACACATTTTTAGGTGCTAGAGATATGAATTAATCCCAATTTAACAAATGAGTCAGATTAAAGCTCTCAAGGTCACTGAAGTAGTAAGTTTACAATTCTGACTCAGTTACCACTATACAGATTAGCAGCAGAAATGTTGAGAAACTTAAGACATTCATAATATGAAAGTGAACATTTTGGTACATAAATGGGTCACTTACACTGAAGTTCTAAATTTTTCTTTCTCAGTCTTTGTATGTCTGTCTTTGTCTCTCTGTTCCATCCCTGCCCACTCACTCTCATGCTTTTGTAGATTCTTCTAGATCCCTATCTCAGATCCAGTGCTCTAGATGAAGAGCCAGAGGCAAGTATTCTTATGCAAATAACATTTAGGGGTGAAATCTAAGGGGAAAAAAATCTCTAAGGGACTGAGAGAAGCAGGATAGAACAGAAGGAGCTTGACAGATAAGTTACAGCTGAGGTTTATTCTGGTCTGTTCCCCACAGATAGCCCTGGAGCTTGAATTACAACACAGAGGCTGTTGGGCTATAAAGGGGAAAGGTTGAGTTTTTGTAACTCTGCTTTTTCAGTCACTCGCCCAAGACAGCTTCTAGATCAGTGGGAGGCATAAACTACAAGACATCTCTGGATAAGAGGACTCCTGTCAGCCATAGGCAGTCCTCCAGGGACTGAGGACCCCCTCCCACAGCACCCATACACACAGCAATTCTGAGGTAAACACATCTCTCCAGGTAAAGCAGGTGTGGACAGAGCATCTGCTAGCCACACTCCCACAGCAATATCCCTGTCACCTTCAGCTCCTTTGATGGATACAAAGCACTTCCCTCTAGCTCATTTTTCATTTTTCATTCTCTCTTCAGACTTGTTATAGATTATGACAAGTGAGGCTTATATCTGTGAGGGTCCATTAACCTCTCCTGGTAAACCCTGGACAAGATATAAGGAGACCACATGCCAATTACAATCTAGCCTGAAAATGGACCTACTAAACCTCATTGCACTACACTAGAGATGTATGATGGGAATAAGAATATTTTCAGCAAAATATTCTTCTGCATAAAGTTCTACTCTCCACTTTTTTAACCTCTCTGCAAGCTTTTTAGCTGTGCTTGGCAAGTCTATGAAGAAACACTGCAGCCATTGTCTCTGTGCCTTAACCAAAGCTGACACAAGAGGAATCTACTTTAACATCCTGATCAACTAGAATATCTTCCATACGGCATACACATTTTTTAAAGGATGGAGAACCTAGATCATGTGGTACCTTCAAATTACTATATTCAACTTCAGGGAAATCATTATAACGATGCTAAACCAGGTGCCATCTTGATGTTCTTTTTCTGTAAGATGCCAAAGTATTTCAAGCATTTTATTAGAGGAAAACAGTATTGTCAAAAGCAATATTTTAATGTGATTGTGAAAAAAAAGACTGTTACATCTTGAATTGAAGCAACAGGACACCGGTGATTGGAAACACAGTTTGACATGAGCATGATTATACCAGTTGACAGCAGTTACTTATTCTAATAACGTCTTTGAACTAAGATTTTCTTACCCATTCCACATCCCCACAAACACACAAAGTACATCTTTGTCCATTGTATTTGACCTTTCCCAAAATAAGCAAAGACAAAATAAAATGACGGCATTTGATTATCTAAAACTAGAAACAAATGTCGTTCAAATGGGGAATAGATAAAAGATCTGTGGTGTGTCCATACTGCTGAGCAATGAAAAGGAATGAACTACTGACAAAAGAAACAGCAGGTCAATCTCAAATGTATTATACTACATGAATGAAGCCAGACTCCAAAGAATACATATTGTATGATTACATTCAGATGACATTTTAGAAAAGGCAAAATGATAGGGAAAGAAAACAAATCAGTGGTTGTCAGGGACGGGAGGAAGACATTGATTAAAAGGAGGGTAAGTGGGAATTACGGGGATGATAGAACTGTTTCCTATCTTGACTGTAGTGACAGCTATAAGACTACATATATTTGTCCAAACTTAGAGCTGTAGACTTACACAAGTGAATTTTACGCTGGACTCTATATTCAAATTTTTTTAAAAGAATGCATGGCTCAGCAATAAATATGTTCTAACATAAGCCAGCCATATTAATAAAAGTTAAAAGAAAAATAACCATATTTATTGATACCTAAAGACTTACTGGTTATGAGAGGACTTTGTTGACATTTCTGGGACTAACATGGGACCTACCAATTGGCAGTAAACGCTGAACGCAAAATCCATTTCTTCAATGAGCAAATGAAATTCATATACCATGTACTTGTTCCCATGGCATAGTTCACCACTTCCAAAACAAATGTAACCCCATTGTGGTAAAGTTGCAAATTGGAGTAGCTAAGTCGGCAGCAGAGAATTTATAGTATTTTTTGAAAAAGATTTATTTATTTATGCATACAAAACTGGGGTACAGGCCAGAGGTGTGGGAGGTGAGAGGATTCACCAGAGACAGAGTGGGAAATAGAAGAGGCAGCTTTCCCTCCACTCTGTCCATAATCAATCAACACTTATTATGGTATCCAAGGATCTATGAAGAGTATTACAATCACTTCCTTTTCTTTGCTTCAGAATTCAGTCAATATTAAGATTGGCATGAAGAGGTCATGTTTAGGGGATAATTAGAAACCACCAAATGAAGATTTAAATGCCTAAATCCTCCATGAGTGAAAAATGTGGCAGCATTTTCAGATAATGAGCTCACTGCCAGGGCTCATTTTAAAGCATGCCTTATATTAACACTAGGAAGTTTCTGTATGATCATTTAATATATTTAGGATTGTAATGTTAAAAATTATAATTCTAGTATATTTTTTAAAAATATAGAGACTGAACATAAAAGAATAAATCAAGTTAATGCAATGTACAACTTAATTAACAACTAAGAGCATGCAACTCATTCGGGAAATGATATACATTAAATCATTTTTTAAATAAACAAGTCTCATGGACATTCTATATGACCTTCAAGCCTGATATTCCCAGTATGGTTAGTATTACCCCATGTCCATTTGTGTCGGTGATAGGGGCACTCATTCATCTTCCAGCTACTTGAGGAGAAATGCATTTGCCTTATGTCTTAGATACCTGGCACAGGCACACAACCTAGGAGTTCAAACAAGTGTGGAATGAACTGGTGAAAATGCATGAATGCTGGAATCAAAACCAACTACAACAATGATAGTGAGAGTTAACATTCAATTACATAACAGCTTATGCTGTAGATCCTATAATTTTCGTTAATCTATTGGGAGGTGTAAGAAGATTGTGAGGTGGGACACAGAGGTCACATGATGGATTCTAAATGCAAACCCCATGCAATCTGTCTTTGGGGTGTGTCACACAACTTCATACTATCTCTCTAATTATATTAGACTACAACATTCACAGGGAAGGTAAGATTACATAAATGCCATATTTGGCTCAATTTTTCCTCATAAAATTACTACCATATGAGTAGGTATTTAGCCCTATCCTTTCTAATTTTCTCTAATTTCCTTCTAATTTGTGCAAAATGCAACAAATTATCACACAAAAACACTCCAGTACCTAGTTATTTCTAGACTTAGTTGATGAAACTATTCACAAAATATTACATTGATTTTATCAGCAAGTTTTAAATGACAAGTTAGCCTTTCCAGCTCAGATTTTGTGCTAAATAGAGCAATTATGTTTTATAGGTGAAGGTCACTTTGAGAAACATGCCACCTAAAAAACTAGTATTTTTAAAGACATCTGTGGAAAAAGAATTCATGTAAAAGGAGCTCCTTAAATGTTAGTCTCAATATGAAATCTGGTTTGTTTTATAATTCTACCCACACACTTTTTTAAGAAAATCTTTACTCAGTAAGGCAAACTTCACAATGTTCACAAAGAAAACACAATCTTCTGTTAGCCATACTAAGACTTTTATTTCACTTTATCAATATTATCATAATATTTATCACAATCAATTGAAAGGAAAAAAAAGTCCTGTTTAAAGAACTTGTTAATTCATGGATTAGATTAATTTTCATGTTAATCTTCTTTTCCTAGAAGCTCAAACAGAAACAGGAAAGAGCATCTTTAAGGACACTGGAAGGATTCCTTTATATTACTCCAAAGAAAAGGATGGGGAAGGAAAGAGCAGCAACTAGGTGTATTGATGATCCTTTCCCCTGACTTTCCCATGTGTTCTATCAAGAGATAGAATCTATCTCTCTCTCTTTAAATCGGGCTGACCTGTGACTTGCTTTAGTCACCAGAATACAACAAAATGACAGTGTGCAAATTCCAATTCAGACCTCAGCATAGCTTCTATACCCCTCCCTGCAGACTCCTACTCTTTCCCTTTGTCTCTTGAAGCTGTATCTCTGCCCTTTTAACAGGATAATGTGTTGAGTATGAGAGATGAGTGAGGTAAGGGAATACTGAAATACTACAACCAACAGCCAGTCAGTACTTAGAATCAGTGACTTAGCAGATCCGTGGCGGACCTTAAACAATGGAAATAACCAAGAACATAAGAACAACCCAGGACAACCCACCTCAAATTACTGACACACAGAACTGGCTACTGTTTAAGTCACTGTGTTATGGGATGATTTGTTACACAGCAATAGCTAATATAAACAATCTCTGTTATAGGAAATAAATATATAAAAATAATTCAGATGGCATTTTAAAATTTACATCAGACTATAAAGAAAAAAATTACATCAGGTTTTAAAATCAATTGTTTGTGAAATATTTGTATTACACAGGAGAAACCGTGAGATGTAAAATAAACTGTCATTTAATGTATACACTCAGCTAATTTTTCCTGATTTTTAAAATATACTCCTAATATTCAATGAAGGTGTTTAACTAAATTTAAATCTGGTTGTCTTTAATATCTCAGTGTTTTGAGACATAGATTGTTCCTGGATTCAGAGCTAACAGGCAGGAAATCCTAAACATTTTTTGGCACAAGTTTAACGTAATATAATCAATGCAACGTCTAAGGACAACTATAATATTATTAAAATTTTTAAACAAGAATTAGGGCAATAACATTCATTTGTATTGCTTTATTTTGGAGTGTTTCTCAATAAGAACATTTTATAGTTCTATCCAATAGGTGTAAAAATGTTTGTGTATATATGAAAAGTTTATCCTTACTATGGTCTAATATTTCCTAGTATAGTCTGCTATATTCTATTCTGTTCTTCCTTCTCTTATTTTTTTTTAACTGCTGATCTCCAGGTGATACACTGATTTCCAAACATATTCATGGGTCAAGACCTCTCCTTTAAAGACACTTGTTTAATAGTTAGTTTCCTTCTGCTATGAATCATAGTCATTGGAAAGTGTTTTGATGATAAAGTACTTGCCTAAGGGTTGAGTTGTTCCTTGCTCACAGTTGAAAGTTTTTCTTCATTCTGAGAGGCCACAGGTAGTTTTTCCAATATAGTAATGACAACGATTAACAACTTCCTAGTGCTTTTCAAATTACAAAGCATTTTTCATATATATTACCTCAAGTCTCCATTGGGTTAATTGGTAAAGGAAATGCAATATTGTGCAATTAGGTTCAACTGTAGGTAGATCTGTAATTTCATTATTCAAGATAAAGAGAACCTTCAGCAACTGAGACACATCACACCATTTTCCCATGTCCTGGTAATTAGTTAATTTTGAACGTCTGATATGGAGCGATCTACCAGAAAAGGTATACATTATTTGAACCAGAAACTTCCATAGTCATTTAAATAAGTCAGCCATGCTAGTCCCAGCTTTTAAATTGTTTTATATCTTACCATTTTGAGCCATGATCAAACCAAGTCACAAAGTCAAACATCTTTGTCAAAAAGGAATTAGACAAGCCTGATTATAAGTGGAGACTTCTTTCTTTTTCTTGATATATACTGCTCAGAAATGAACTATTTAATAATGACTTAAATGTATGTGTGGCAAACACTATTACCCATCAAGTCAATTTTCACACCTTCTTTATGAATAAATTCTAATTTCATTTAGGTCAGCAATGCAGTCAGGTCCTGGCAATCAATCACAATTTGTCAAAACTCTTAATCCTCCATCCTGATGGCAAATTATATAATTATGGCAGTCTGATATTGGTATAAGGGTAGATCAATGAATCAGAATAGAATACAGAAATAGATCCACACACATAAAGTCACTTTAAATGGGACTGTACAAGAAGAACCTGGACTTGTGACCTCCAAAATATAAGCAAGGTGAAACAAAATTACAGTGTCATCATAGATACTCATTCCGAGCCTATCAAATTGATACTAATTTTAACCTTGAGAGGAAGACATGGCATAGAGACAGGTTGTACTTCCCATGGACTTCTCCCCAATGATTGGTGAACTGGCCACTAACATTCTATACTCTATGGTCTTTATACCACAAAGGTAAATGAGGGACAGTGAGAGAGCCAATCGAGAAAGGATTCCATTTGCCTTGGTGTGCTGATGAGCTCCTATTAAAAGCTATTATAGAAATAGTAAGTGGTTCAGATATATTGCTTATGCATAAAACAACTATTTAACAAAAATTAAATCTTTAAAACAAAGCTCATATTAATTGAACATTTGAGATCACTGCATCAGAATTAGCAATTACTAATTTTTAGGACCTGCTTTGCATCTTTTTTTTCCTTTATCTCAACCATCTGCAGAAAAAACTAATTTCCAAACATAATCATGGGTCAAGACAGAAGGTTTTGTTGGTGTACTACTACAAATAACACAGGATTCACCAGAACTTAAGTCAGTGCTCTCAAGTGAAGCCAGAATTTTGTATGATCAAAATGTTTTTTTCCAGTTCATTATAGTCTGGTAAAGCTATGTTCCCAGTGGGGACCGAGATCCACAAAGGCCCAATGCCTAGCAATGTCCCTTGGGAGTTAAGCATGGCTAAGGACAGTATCTCCATGCTTATTCGAGATGCTGTTTTTGGAGGTCCCCAAGTTCCCCTCATAGTTGCTTTCCTTCCTTTCCAGTCTGTGATGTAAATACCACTTTTTTTAAGATTTATGTATTTATGCATACAAGAACTGGGGTGTAGGCCAGAGGTGTGGTGGGGTAAAAGGATTCATCAGAGACAGAGTGGGGCACAGAACAGGTGGACTAACTGATAAACACTGCTAAGGAGAGCAGTGGGCGAGACAAGGAGAGGGCTGTTGTGTCCTGTGGGTTAGCTCGCTGGCCTGGGATTGAACTTGTGCTGTGGATAGCTCCATAGTGCTGCAACTTTATCTCCTGCACTACCAGGGAGGCCCGGAGGTACCACTCTTACTCACTCTCTCATCACTTGTATTTTCTTACTATCTTTTCCGTCTTGAACACACGGAGCTTTCAGTGAGCCTTCAAGTAACATCATTAGGTCCTTCTGAGCTTTCTATCTTTTAAAAGAATCCTGCTTGGTAAAGGCAGTTGTCAGGGTTGACCTACCAATGACAAAATACTTTCACCTAGATCCCTAAGTCTAAGGCAACAAATATCATTCAATCTTGAACATTCTCGATTCAAATGATCTTCACTGCAGCAAACACATGACATCATCTCAAACTTGCTCATCATAAAATCTGCTCCAACGCTAAAGGTTTTGCAAGCAACGAAATCTGGGGTTGAGTCTTACAAGTATGTAAAAGTACTATCAGAAAATTATTTCCTATATTTTTAACCATAACAGATACTTCCTAGACGAACATACAGCCTTTTAACTTACAGGCAAGATATGAACCACTCTGAACAACAGAGACAGCCCTTTATAATTGAACCTCCATCCAATCAAGTCTCTCAGCTATATCCAATCCCTGACTTATGCATCATTCTCTAGTATCTGAGTTCCTGGCAGTTCCTAGGAGTTTTGAATTTTCATTATTTTTCCTGCCTGAAACACCTCTCCAGGCTCATCTTTTCCTGGCCAGTTCTGTTCTATGCCCCAAGCCTCGTCTCCAAAGGTACCTACCCTACTCACTCTGGCAGATTTGTAAAGTGTCCTTTTCTGAGTATTTCACTTTACTTGCCCTAGCCCCTCATTAGACTTCATACTTTATGTCTACTACATTGCTTTTATTTGTAGCTCACTTTAAATTCTATAAATAAAAGGAACTATGTCTTTCTAACTCTGAATCCTAGAAGCCACTAAAGTCCCTGGCATATTGTTAGTATTGAAGTATTTGTGGGTAGACAGTCTCAAAGTAAGATGAAATGCATCCATGTTCTTGCTCTTGACACCAAAGCCAGAAGGTCCCAATATATCATTAGGCTCCATAAATATGTGTTAAATGACAGACAGAAAGGAAGATTAAATGCAACAGTTCACTAAAAGTTTTAAATGGAACTTTTGTAAATATATTGGCATTTTTTCCTACTTTGATTAGACAATACCTTCAGGATGATCTTTTATAAACG
Source organism: Galemys pyrenaicus (assembly GCA_019455555.1). NCBI lineage: Eukaryota > Metazoa > Chordata > Mammalia > Eulipotyphla > Talpidae > Galemys > Galemys pyrenaicus. The sequence goes on along the minus strand of JAGFMF010011643.1, from coordinate 6,333,109 downwards.
TTAAAAAGAATCTCCAAAGGTAGCAAAAGGCATAATGAAGAGTATCTAATTACCAACTCTCTAACAAATGCAAAAGCATTTGAAGCATGAGGTCACAAAAGTCAGTATCACAAATAACAAAAGTAAATGAGATAGTAAAACATAGAAGGGTAAGTAAGATATTTCCATTAGCGATTCATGCTATAAGGTCAGTGAATTATTTTCTCTTTAATTGACTAACCAAATACTTGCGAGGTATTAAATGGGAGGCACTGAAAGGGTGAAGCTGTCTGCGACACACACCCCCGAAAGCCTCCTTCTAAGGCTGAATTGCACATCCCCAACATCAGATTGTCACAGATATGGGGTGATGCCCATCAGATATAGGACGATAGGCTTAATCTTAAATCCCAGTTTTCAACAGCTCCATGTATGTTTGATTTTTTTTTCCACTGTGTCAGAGAAAATGTTCTCATTCTCAGATAATTCTACACTAAATGTATGAAGCCAGGAAATGGAATGATTTTGTCTGCCTGTTAATACTATGCACCTAAAACAATGACAGTAAATCTCGGGCACAGATGTAAGCCTAAATTCCTCAGGCTGCTAATCTACTGTCCTTATGGTCCTAAATTTTAAATGGTTTACACTGGAAGCATGAATAATGGGGAAGGGAGAAGGAGACCGTTTATAAGATCAGTCACAACAGAAAAATTTCACAGACAACAATCTGCAAATAATCAAAAGAAATAAATTGAAGCTTAAGCCTCCTGGGACTCGATGGAGCCATGTACACAGACAGGCTGTTTCATCTTTGCTGCTTCAAATTGACAGATGTGAAAACATGGCTTCGATGTAGGCTCAGATTTCAGAGCAAACGTGACCTAAAATCACAGGCGAGCACAGGACAAAGGGAAATGGAGCTCTCTATTTATGATATTTTGTGTTAATCAAAGTAAGAAGATGCTACATCATCTCAACAGTCTTCACAATAAATTTTGAATCTTGCCACCATTCGCCATTTCAGATTCTGGTTCTAATGCAGCTTCATACAAGGTTTTCTTTCCAATTGCTTCAAATGCTGGACACGTCCTTAACCCAGATAAGAATAATACAAGAAGGATGAAAACCCATAAATCACAGATAAAGTCTTTTTATTACCTTACTTCCAAAATAATCAAAATTACTTATTAATACTTTCATTTCTTAAGAGACCCCAAAATAAGGAACATTAGAAATAATTTTATCTTCAACGGGCTCATTTTTCACAAATATCAGTGACTTTTCTTAATATGTAAAAGAGCATTAACAGATTTTTGGAAAATTTACTATTTCTAAAAACTATTTCTTATAGAGCTAACCTGCAGATATCTTCATTATTAATTTCTTCAACTAAAAGTCTGTCATTGAAAATTCATGCAGTCAGAATATTTCATTTTGTTTCTGACAAGTGTCCATGACTCTTAGTATACATTTCCCAAAAGAGGAACTCCATCATTCCTTCTGAATTCTGAAAATTTCCTGAAATTCTCTTTGTTTTCTTTCTAAGCTGCTCATTCATTCTTAAAAGCTCTAGTTAAAATGAAAAAACTATATGCCTTCAGAATAAATCTTATAGGAGGAAGAATCCCACATAGTCTGAATATTAACCACCACTTGCCTCCATCTACGAGGAATAGTAGTAAAGCTGAGTTTTCCACACCATCCTCCTTCATCACTAATTCTGTAATCAAATATCCATAGCCACGTTCAATGTTTATGTCTAGCAGAGAACTAACTGAGGAAACTAAAGCCTGGCTCAGATTTCCTGGGCATTTACCTTCAAAGATGAACTTGCTTCTAGTGATTGATAATGCTGTAGTAGCCACCCACAAAACAAAACAAAACAAAAATTGTGACTTTGACCAAAGTGGTCCCTTGCCCTTTCCACTGGAAGGTCACCATTAACAACAGATTTGTTTACCTGGCTCTTAATAGCTCTAAAAGAGTGCAGCAAGTAATACTGGTGCTCAGTTAGAGACCTCATTTGGAAATGAGCACCGAGGCACCTTCAAGGAGACAGAAACCCAACAAGACTCAGCAGCAGATACAGGTGAACTGCCAGCCAGGTGCCAGTGGGTGTCCTAACTAGCATCTGGCTCTGTGGCCCAAGGACTGCTTCAGCCTGGCCTCCTTCACTAAGGCAAGGTGATTGACTGTGGCCAGCTAAGTAGTTTTGTTTGGGATCTGTCCACTGTTCCAGTCAGACAATCTAGATTCCAATTCTGGAGTCATCAGAAGCCTTATCCATCCACATATCTGGTCCTGAATTGTGACATAATCTTCTCGGCCTAGTGCAACTGGGGAACCGTGTGCATCTCACCATTTTTGTGTAGTCTTTTCTCATGATCTTTTGTACTTCTTACAAGGCTACCAAGGGATTCAAGAGCACATGTCCTGAGGGAAAAAGCTAGGAAGAAGTCATGATTCCTTTTATGACATAAGATCAGAAGTTACACAGTAGTACTCATTCCACTTTCTATTTGTAAAGTGAATCACAAAACACTGATTAGTTTCAAGGAGAGGAAACAGACTCCATCTCTAGATGGTACAGTGAAAAGTTTCAAAAAAGGTTGACTGGCAATACTGCTGCGGTCATTTTTGGAAACTATAATATCCCTCAACTGTATTTTTTCTATCATGATTCATCCTGAGGAACTGGGCATATTGCAGCCCTGAATAAAAGTTACTGTTCATCAAGAATTTTTGGATGGCAAATGGTTTAAAATGGTACCATTACCATGAAAAAAAGCTCAATAGCTCCTCTAAAAGTGAAATAAATTTACCATATGACCCAGCAATTCCACTCCTAAGTAGATATCCAAGAGAACTGAAAACAGGTGTTCAAACAAAACCTTGTACAGGAATGTTCATATCAGCATTATTCATTATAGTCACAAAACAGAAAAAAACCCCAATGTCTATCCACTGATGAAAGGATAAAGAAAATGGGGTACACTCAGGCAACAGAATATTATTCAGCCATAAAAATGAATACTGATACATTCTACCATAAATGAACCTTGAAAACATTATGCAAAGTGAATGAGGCCAGACGCCACATGCTATGTATCGTATAATTCCATTTACATGAAATGTTCTGAATAAGAAACTCCTGATACAGAAAGCAGAATAGTGATTGCCAAGACCAAAAGAGGATGGAATGGAATTGACTACTTAATGAATAAAGGTTTACTTTCCAGTGGTGAGACTGTTTTGGTATTAGAGGTGATAGTTGCACGTTACAAACGTATTAAAAGTTAGTTAATTGTACTTTAAAGGGCCTCCCTGGTGGCACAGCAGGTTAAGCAACACACTATGAAGCAAAAACCACAGCCACTGCAGCACCAGTTCAATCCCTGTCGCCGGCCAGGGCAGGGACCCATATGGCGCAGCAGACCTCTCCTGCCTCTCCCTCTGCTGCCCTCAGCAGTGTGTTTCGGTCAGTCTGCCTGTTCTGCTCCCCGCTATGTCTCTGGTGAATCCTCTCACCTCCCTAGACTCCGGCCTATACCCCAGCTCTTGCGTGCATAAATAAATAAATCTTTTCTAAAAAAAGTAATTTTACTTTAAAAAAAACCCAAAGTAACCTCAAAATCAAGTTAGAAAATGTATGTGGCTGAGGACCAAGATTTGCGAAACCCCTTCATTTCAGTCCATGATCCCTGTATAAAACTGATATTACCCTGTGCCTCCTTTCACTCATCTGCTAAAAGTGTCCTTCATCAATATGATGAGGATTGAGAGAGGATATTTAAAGTGTAGGAAGGTGCCTTCTTAGAAAATAACGAGGACAGTCCTTGGGAAATGTACTACTTACCTACATCATTTTAAGTCATCCGAATTAGAGAATTTGGTTTTGATATATTGATTATTTAACTAAGCAGTCTTGTTCCTTTGAAAGGTCACAATATAATGTTATATTCTCTGACTGCCTGGGAAAAGGAAATGAAAATCACTCAAGACAAAGGGACTTCAAGAATATGAGGATGACGCTAAAGTGTGGAGAGATTTGATTCAACTTAGACATTTATAGCAAGTGAATCAATGAGGATTAACTCATTAACAGCATGGTTGTTGTTTTAAATCTCTACTTGGGAGGTAAGTAGCTATCTGATACACATCTGTTCGTTTTTAAAATGTAGTACTGTTTTTGATTCACAATGCAATTACATCATTTTTTTCGGACCCATTATATTTTGTTACTTCTAAATATTCATGTGAAAAATATGACCAGGGCCTCTCGGGTAGCTCAAGGGGTTAAGACACAGCACTATGAAGCTATCTGCAGCCACTGCATCATGAGTTTGATCCCTAACCAGGGAGGTGACCCACATGGTGTGGCATGTCACCTGCTGCTCCCCTCAGCAATGTATTTCAGTAGATCTGCCTGTTCTGCTCTCTGGTCTATCTTTGGTGAATCCTCTCACCCACCCCACCCCCCACACCTCTGGCCTGTACCTCAGTTCTTGTATGCACAAATAAATCTTAAAAAAAATATGAACAAGGAATATCAAAATTGTGAGGAAGCACTGCATGACAGATAAAATCACAGGCTTTTAAGTGTCACATGTGTGATGTGAACCTGAGACCTCCTGCTGACTGTAAGTGATCTCAACATTTTTCATCTGGAAAATGACACAAATAATAATACACAGTGTCTCACTGGTTATCAAAAAGATTAAATGAATACACTAAAAGGCCTCATAACAGTGCCTCCAACACTGTAAACAGAGTAAACACAAACATGCTGTGATGATTAATAATGGTAAGGCTCTTCCCAGCATAACAAACATACATACTCCTATATACCATCTTTTTGTTTCTTACAGATTTCCTCTTATATGAATGGACAGCTGAAACTTTTTCACTGCAGTGTATGAAAGACCTTGCCCACTAAAACACATGTGCAAAGATTTGGCTAAGTAAATTATCTACACCATGGACTGTCAGATTACTATGACCTACCACTTGATTTGCAGGAATTTTTATGGAATTTTATTGGAAGTATTAAAGCAAGATGCAACAAAATAGGTATAATACAATAGCATTTTCATAACAAAAACCCAGAAACTTTATTTATTTGTATGAGCAGAGGGCTCACATATTTATAGATCCACACACATATCTAAGCATATATAGTAATTATGCCTCATTAGGTGGACTCAATGAAAATCTGTAAGACATACATGAGGTTGTAACATTAAGAGGGGGACTGAAATAGCTAGAACAATTGGAAAAGCAGTCAAAAGATGCACTAAAAAAAAATCTCATAAGCATGCTTGTGACCTCATGTACAGTGAGAAAGCTATATATCAATATATCTCTCTCTATATAGTCATATATTAATATTAAAAGTAAAACATATTTAATATTGAAATTAACTTTTTTACCCTTTTCTAATTCTTTTTTATATCTGCTATTATGTGGTATATATAAATATAGTATTTCCTGTTCTACAGAATGAAAGAAAATAGGACTTCTCCTAAGTCATCCCATAATACTACTTTTACAATAGAGCAAATTTACCACTTTGCAATAAATACAGGGATACAAGCATCTTTATATTTGCCTCAATATCTAAATTGCCCTCATCTCCTCCCCAGTTTGGCTCCAGATCAACCTTTTACACTAGACTTTGCCTATTACTTTTCAGTGGAATTGGACAGAAAATAATTGTTGTGAATCATGTTCAGGCATGCAACGCATATTTCATACCTATACTGAGTTATAACATCCAGGTGGTGAAGTACTCTACATTCAAGGCCATCCTTTTTATGTTTACATATATACACACGCAGAGCCACCTTCATGTCAAAATCCCAAATATTTCCATATCACCCCAAAATTCTCTGGTGCCACTTAGAACATTATCCTTACCAGAGGAAAATGTATTACTAGTTTGATCTCTATCACTATTAATTTGTTTTGTCTTTTCTTAAACTTCATACAAAAGAGATCATTTATCTTTTGTGTATGACTTCTTTCATTCCACATGACATGAGCTCCCATCCACAGGGTAGCATGAATTAACAGTTGACTCTTATAGTGTTTTTAACCATCATCTTGTTGATAGACAGCTGGGGTGTTTGTAGTTTGAGACTGTTTTAAATTAAAATGTTAAAAACATTCTTGTAACTGTTTTTTGAAGAGCAGTTATGCTCTTTTCTCTAGGTTTAATTGGTAGACTTGTGTATTGATTTAATACACACTAATAAACATGTTTCTTTTTTTAAATATTTATTTATTTATGCATAAAAGAACTGGGGTACAGCCCAGAGGCACGGGGGGATGAGACGATCCACCAGAGACAGAATGGGGAATACAACAGACAGAATAACTGGAATACACTGCTGAGGGGAGCAGCAGGCGAGGCAGGAGAGGTCTGCTGCACCATGTGGGTCACCAACCTGGCCAGCAGCAGGGATCAAACTAGTGTTGCAGTGACTGCAGTTTCCTTCATAGTGCGTTGCTTAACCCAGTGTGCCACCAGGGAGGCCCCATAAACAGCTTTCAAAAGTGGATATAGACAAAGTTCAATCCCACCAACAATGCATGTGAGTCAGTTATTTACATCCTTGCTAAAACTTGGTATTTTCAGTGTTTTCAATTTGTCACTCTTGTGGGTGTGCAGCCTATCTTTACACTGGTTTAAAGTATTTATTATTATAACTTTGCTAAATGCACTCTTATCATAAAAACTATCTAATACAAAAAAGTATAAATCTGATCTTAATTAGTAAAAGCCAGATTTTTAACTTCTTGAATAATGAGAAAACTAAAACATTTGTCTTATTAATTTTGAGATAATGCATAAAAATGATGGAAACATTTAGATTATTTCCTATAAACACATTATTAACAGGATACTATTTTGGGGTACCAGATAACATTTGTTTTCAATTCTAAGGGGAGAGTGACAAGCAATTATTATAAATGTTTAGTATTAAACCTTATTACAAGTTTTAGGGAGGAAAGTACTGTTGGTTTCTGATACCATATCCAAATTACAAAGCATTCCAATGTACAGTGCATATTCTTAATGAATAAAATAAAGTGGTTTTTAGGAATTAAAGTGATTGTAAATCATATCTGGAGTTAAATAAAGTAACCACTACAAAGCATATGGCTTGTGTCCTTAAAGGTTCTATTTATATCCATTGGATGACAACCACCAGGCAGTACATAGTTCCCTTAGCCCGAGTTATAGAGGCCTAAAAATATATTTCCTGGCTTCCACCAGGAACTGGCTGGGTCTCAAAGAGGAGTCTGTGGCTTGGCCAAAACACAACCATTCTCTCAGGCAAATGTTGTCTGCATTAGGGAATGGTTAGATCCCATTAGCACAAGAGGAAGAAATATTTATCCCTGTGTTTGAAAATTTAACCTTTTCCCATTTGCATTTGTAGTCCAAGGAATGTTTTGGCCTCAGCCTAGCATACTGCCATCTAGTACAAGCTTTAAAGAGGGATCCAGCAACAGTGTTATCCACAACAAACATTGGACTTGCTGCTAGAATTTTCCCTACTGGAGGAAATTTATTGCCACTGTGCTTCATCACAATATTAGGATACTTTACAGGTGTTTCAGTCTTGCATCACCACCTCATGACCTGACCTATGCACTTGAAAGTTCAGTGAAATTCTGTCACTAGCCCAGAGATAACATGTCCCACAATGATGCAAACCTGAAGGTAAGGCATTGGCCATCAACTTTCCATTTTCCTATAAATCCCTTCCCCCCTCTCATTTCATCTTCACAAGCTCAAATTATCATGGCTTCAGATGTTTCCCAATTCACTGTGCACACCCCACGTGTAGCTTTAGGGCTGTATTGCCACATACAAGGGATAATCTGAGATGACATTCCCTAAAACAAATTCATTCTCTCTCTCCTGACAACCAGGTTCCTCCTCCCTCTCCTTTCTTTATCTCCCAAAGGCACCTTGTCCTTATCCCTGGACCTTTACAACCAGCCAATATACATTGCTTATCCTTCTTTCAAAGGAATCATTTCCCCAGCATTTGTCATTCCTTCCCCACTTCTGTAAATCTAGTTTGATGCCCTATGTCATTACCTCTTGGTTTGTCTCTGTGCCTCAGTCTCTCTACCCTTTAATTTTCCTGCATCAAATCCTTCACCTTGCAAGTCTTTTCCTCTCAATTAGAGAATCAAGCGTATATGTTTGCAGCAGTCTTCAAGGTACTCCATAGTAAACCAGAACATATGGTCTCCCACTTCTCCTACTCTAATGGTTTTTGTTTTTATTAAAAAAAAAAAAAAAAAAAAAAACTTCTTTTGTGGTGTTTTTGTTACAGTATTTGAGCATTTTTCTTTCTTTTTTAAAAATATTTTAATTTTATTTTTATGCATACACGAGCTGGGGTACAAGTCAGAGTCGCAGGAGGTGAAAGGATTCACCAGAGGGAGAGTGGGGAGCAGAACAGGCAGATCGTCTGAAACACACTGCAGTGGGCGAGGCAGGAGAGGTCTGCTGCGCCATTTGGGTCCCCTCCCTGGCCAGGGATAGAACTCGCGTGCAGTGTGGCACTCTAAGTGCTGCACCACCAGGGAGGCCCGTACTCTAATGGTTTTAATACCACTCATTTCCTTCTTAAGGAAGCTTCCTGGGTCATGCTATCAGAGCCTACAAGATAACTGAACATTCAAGGGCCCTCCCTGGTGGCTCAGTGGGTTAAGCAATGCACTATGAAGCAAACTGCAGCCACTGCAGCACGAGTTCGAACCTTGACCCCGGCTGGGGAAGGGACCCACATGGCGCGGCAGACCTCTCCTGCCTTGCCTGTTGCTCCCCTCAGCAGTGTATTTCGGTTGATCTGCCTGTTCCGTTCCCCATTCTGTCTGGTGGATTCTCTCGCCTCCCCGCACCTCTGGCCTCTACCCCAGTGCTTGTGTGCATAAATAAATAAATCTTTAAAAAAAAAAAAGATCACTGAACATTCAAAGCAATTTTAGTCATCACAACTGTCTGGACCAGGAATCTATGTGACCCTGAAAACTGGCATTGAGACTGGGGATACAGTAAGCAAACAAGTCATTCTGCAGAAAAACAAGAATGTATGTAGCAGGAAGGTCAAGAGAAGTAAAGAAGAAACACTAAGTTTTCTAGAGAGACACAAGGAGGTATCTTAACTTTTGACTCTTAATTTCTAGTGGCCGTTCTTCATTAGGCCCCAGTGATTTTCTTGCCAGAGCTGTTTATCCTCCAAAATTATATTGCCCAAAGCCAGTTGGACAGAGTTCTGTTCCTTGTAGATAAATCTGAGTAAACCACATTTGAACATAATGCCTACCTTCATCTATGTGTCTCTGTATAGACTCCTCCCCTACCTAAAGTGCCACACCCCTCTCCAACTTTATCTTAATCTTGCCCACCCTTTAAACTTAGACGGGACTCTACTTCTTCCAGGAGGCTCTCTTTACTTCAGGTTTCACCAATTTCTACCAAGGTAGAAGGGCAGGGTAATGGGAAGGAGGGAAATCTTCTTGAGACTCTGCATTTAATCCTTATGTACCCTTCCCTTATCTTAGGATCTATTTGCTGATATGGAAATTGAATAAAATAAGATTTACCATATGAGTTTCTTATGAGGCTACATTAGATAAGATACATGAAAATGCCTAGCTAAATTCCCTCTCTACTCTGTGCCCAGTTAATATTTCACTATATTTACTGTATTTTTTGATTCCCACAGAACCTTGTTCAACATCAAACTAAGACTAAGTAACCACAAAACATCAGTTATTCAGAAATACATACGGTTTGGGCCCAATTATTTTCAAGTATGGTTGAATTCAAGTGATTCAGTTTTCCAGATTAAGAGGCAAAGAATACAAGGGAAGTTAGCTGAAGGCTTATCCTGGATCACCAGAGATTTATGACCCAAACTGGCTCCATAAAACATGACTTATGGAAAGTGAACCCAAACTCAATCAAAAGTATATTTTTCTAGAGTAAAGGTTTAATTTTTTTCAAGTAAATTAATTACAATATTTTCAACTCTGAATATTTTCTTACCTTTGGAAATGGATGAAGCAAAGAAATAAAGATGGTTCTGCTGATAAATTAATGAAAATGAAATTTCTAAACCAGAAGAATTTTAATTGTATTAGGAAATACACCAACCCTAAAAATCTTAGCAGATGTAAGATCACAGGGTCATACAACCTGGAAAAATAACTTAAAACAAAGAATGTTATGTTTGTAGTAATTTCCCATAACCCCAAATTGATAACTATGCTTCTGTTATTCTTCAGCATATTGATTTAAATGACCAGTCAGAACTGTTTTTGCAAGATTGCTGAATGATAGGAAAAATTAAAGTTTCAAGGGGACTAGTTCAATATATGTTCTTTTATAAGTTTGGAGATAATTTTGTGTAGGCACTAGAAATCTACCAGAGGGATAACTGATGTCTATTCCTTACATTTTACTCTATTTGGCTTAATCTATAAATTATGGGCCTCACTTTCCTCATTCCTAAAATAAAAGTATTGCTGGTAGAAGCGAAAATTAGCACAATTCCATTGGAGAAAAAATTGTAAAAAGCATATGCCCTCTGGCCCAGCATTTCCCTTCTTTATGTATCCCAGAGAAAGTTTTTACAATGAGAGAAATGCATTCCAAGATTATTTGCAATAGAAAAACTTTTGAAACAAGCAAAATTTCCATCAAAAGGAAATGACATGAAAGATCATATGAGTATCCATATGCTGAAATAGTCTGCATCAATAGAATATTGGTACTCTACTATATAAACATATATAGATAGATAGATTATATATATACACATACATACTGTGTGTGTGTGTGTGTGTGTGTGTCCATTCTCAGAGAGGCATGGGCATGCACAAAGTATATATACTGGATGCAGATAGTGGGAACTATCTCCGTATCTACTAGTAAGCAAAGCCATCATTAAATATAAACAGAACATGCACAAAACATGATGCATTTACTAAACATAACTAAACAATATTGTATATTTTTTGTAGATACATACATTTGTATGTCAATGTCCATACAAATTTGTTTGGAAGTTTACACAACAAGCTGACAACACAGTAAACCTGTGTGCTTATTTGGAAGACTGTTTACAAAGATATTATTAGATGACATCATATTTAAATTACAGTTAATTAAAAAATTACAGTGTAGATAAACTGTAATTCTTTTCCCAGGTCTACAGTTCTTGGGACACTAGAGATGATTTATTATTTGGAAATCTTACCTTCATATCCCTTAGTTTACTATTTCTTAAAACCATATCTGATAAATACGGAAATCATGGAGAATTATCTATCATCTCAAAAGGAAGTAACATAAATGTGAAATAACTTTATAGATTTGTACCTGCGGGCAGGACATTTAACACAATCTCCAAGTCAGCACCAACAAAGAGCCCATTTCACAGTGCATTAGTGGTTACAGCACTGTGGTTCTCTAGAACTGTAAAAGCCCAAAGCATACCGTTGCTGATTTTATTGCAAAATTCTAAAGCATAGAATTAAAATCAATTTTTATGTTAATAAAATAGATCTGCTATAAGGTAATGTATCTTTTATAAAGTGTTAACCAATAAAGTCAGTATTCTATTCAATATTCCTTCATCAGAATTATCTGAATATACCTAAACCAATGTGACCTTGTTCATTTTTTTCTCTTTTCTTTTGAGTATTAGAAAGAAAATATAGTTACAAAGAGCCCTCAAGTGTTATTTAGTAAAACTAAATATAATTTTGCTGAGATAAAACTTGACATTTTTGCAAACCACTTTTAGCACTCTCTCCAACATATCCACATGCATTACTGGCCTATTTGCAAAAACCATTTAAATTGGCTCCCTAGTACCTTACATCGCCATTCACTTTATTAAAGCATATTGTTAATATTGTTTTGCACAAGATGCCTTAAAACTATTTCTATACATACCATAGGAGTGTTAACAACGCTGAAATCTCATAGAGGACCTGCTAAGGATTCTGACCTTCCCTCCTTATTTCACATTCCAACTTGAACATGGTATTTACCTGCGATTCGATGACTCTCCTCGGGAAGGAGTTAACTCCTTGTCCGCCTCAGTCTCATCCTATCTCTAAGAAGTGCATATTCCTCCTCTTTGCTAGAGTGGAATGTTGGTGATAGCATATAAATCTGATTCCCTACTGCTTTCCTAAGGAATCACTCTATTTAATTAATCACCCTCTCTTTTTCTTTTACCCCCAATTTCCCTTTCTCCCCTGATTTCTTTTGTAATCCACAGAAACATGCTCAGATTTCTCTAACTAGAAAGAAAAGCCTTCAATCATAGGTACTCCCCTTGCAACCCAAAATCCTCCACAGTCACTGGTTTCTATTCCAGGTGTCTTCCTCCCCTTGGTGCACTGTATGCCAGCTTCTCCAAGACTTACCCATTTTTCTTTTAATATTTTTACGTCCAGTAGCCAGTCTCAGTTCTCACTGCCTGGTGATTACCTATAACATTTGATACCGTGAACCCTGAAATTTTGCCCCATGTCAGTCTTCCTTTTTATGGCTCACTGACTCCATGTTTCCCTCTTTCACCTCCAGCTATATGTCCTTGTACATCTTTTGTCTTGTTTTTCACCTGCACACATAAATGGGAACCTTGAACCTTTCCTTTCTTGTACTCCTAAGAGAATGCATCCAGTATGTGCCACCTTGTATAATGTAGGGATGGAAGGAGCATTGTTCACAATGCAATTTATGTGAGTGATTTGCCCTGGAGCATAATTCCAAAGAAAAGAAGAATGAGAAGAGCTTTCCCGGGAGCAGGAGGTATGTGTTGTGAAATCAAAGGTGCTCTGAACTGACCTGCAAACCATGTGTTCAGTGCTTCAGCTATCACAGCTGGGAACTGACTCCCACATCAATATTATCCCCATAAATATGTCTGATTCAGGGATAACTCCATATTCCCAAATGCCCGCTGGATATTTCCACCTGGATAACCTGCCAGCACCTCAAGTCATCTTAGTTAAAGTCATGATCTATTACTACCAACACACTCCAAGCCACTTTTCCATCCCATGATTTCTTGAGAGCATAAATCACCTATTACCTCTCTAATTTCTAGAGGGGACACTTTGAATACACAGTTCTTATGGAAGAGATTTTGTTGAATATTCAAACCATTCATTTTCTTTTTTGCGAATATTCTTAAATCCTCTGAGAGGAGGTAAATGATGAATTCAAATGAATTCAAATTTCAAAGGTCATTTTTAACTTGTATATTCTAAATATATCCTTGGGATATTACACAAGTTATTTTACAAGTAAACAGTATAAATCTTTAAATTTGGTATTTCACTGGTTTTCCAAAGAAAAGAACATTCTTTGCATAGGTATGACTGCTGAAACTGAATCCAATTTATGTAATTAGTTAACTAATTAATACCACAGCTAATGCCTTAATTGTACTGTAAATACAGTAGTTAATAAAAAAAAACTATTATCTAAAAAAATAAAAAAATATACAAAAAACAATACAGTCAATACTCTGTATTGACAATTCAGTCCATACTCTTTCACACTCTAAATTAATAAAAGTTCCAATCATTCAATTTATAAATTGGTTTTTAAAAAAACACATATCTTACAAAATAAAACATAATATGAACTTATTGTGGTAAATGATGAGTTATGCACCAATCCAAAAGAGTGCCTGTACCCCCATGTTTATTGCAGCACTATTTATAATTGGTAAGACCTGGAAACATAAACACAATGGTATACTATTCAGCAATCAAAAATGATAAACTAGGGTCATTTATAGAAACACGGATAGAGCTAGAAGGAATTATATTCAGTGAAACAAGTCAGAAGGCAAGAGAAAAATATCAGATGGCTCACTTTTAGGAGGAATGTGAAAGAACAACAACTACAACAAAAAATAAAAAAGAAGAAAACAAAAAACAAAAGAAAGTTTAAGGAAATGACAATTACAACCAAAAACAAACATACAAACAAACAAACTCAACAAGATCAAAAAGTTAAAGATAAACCAAAAGGAACATGGGGAGGGGGGCAGAGGAAAGGGAGGGCAAAGACGGGAATGAGGGCAGAAAATGCACAAGGGTTTAAGGTGATGGAGCGTGGGTGAAATAGTGGTGGGAACTCCCTGGGGACTACAAATGTTGTCAAATACAATTAAATAAATCTAATGAGAAAAAAAAAAGAAAATGAACAACCCCCCCCCCAAAAAAAAGTCATGTTGAGGATGGTTATGATTCATGCGTGGTACAGTAATAGAACTATGGGGCTACAACAATATAACAAAAAAATCTTGTAAAATATTAAAAATTATGTTGTAATGAAAAAACAAACAAATAAATAAATGATGAGTTATGCATTATCCCTATAGAAAAAAACTGTCACTATGATGCAAGTAAAAATAAGTTAATTAACCTCATTCATGACCCCACCGGAGAAAGTCACTGTTATCTCAGCTTCTGGATATTTTCTCTTTTTAAAAATATAAGATAGTTTGGCTTATTTTCCTTTGGGGGACAAATATTTCTCTTGAAAGTAGAACATGAACATTTTCATGTTTTATTTAATTTGGCAACATCAATTTTAATGTCTGCATAAGATACTATTATTGACACACATCATGTGTTTTAACTGATGTCCTACTGTTGAATATGCAGTTAATTTTCCAATTTGTTATACTATTAATCAGTATTAAGATGAACTTAGCAATTTCTTCCCACTTTCATGATCATTTCCTTAGAATAAAGCATTAAAAATGAAACTTGGCAATATTTACCTTCTTCATCACAAACCACTGGATCTCTGCAGAAAAAAAGAACAGCTATTGTGGGACAATAATTGTTTTGATTTGTATTTCTTTGGATAGTAATGAATTCCACAATTTTCTTATAATTATATCTGTATTTCTTTTGTTAACATTTAAAATTTTTATTCATATTTTCTTATTAAAGTAACACAGCATTATGACATTATATAAGTTTCAGGTGTGCAACATTGAGAATCATCACATGTTCTCTCTCTCTCTCTTTCTCTCTCTCTCTCTCTCTCGGTTATTTGCCCATTTTTATTCCTTGCCCATTTTTCAGTTTTACTTATATTTGACTTGTAAAGAATGATTGTGGAATATGGTTTAAAGCTTCTAGACGTCATCTAGTTTGTAAAATTATCCCGTTTTTCCTTTGCATTATTTAGCCTTTGCATTTTGTCTTTTAAGTTTAAAACGATTAACATCAGTTATCTTCCAAATTTGAAAAATAACTTTCTAACCTTGACTGAATTGCTTTAATTTAATTTGGGAAGAAAATCTCATGAATATTTAAAATATTATTCTATCTAGAAATGTGCAATATCTCTATTCAAGAACTATTTTTGATTCCCTTGAGAACATGGCAGATTTTTAAGAAAAAAAAAATATATGGAGTCTATACACTCCATATGGAATTTCAGAAATAAAGGTATTCTGTATTTTGGGTTGCTGTTTTGAATGTCATCTTTATAAACTTTCAATTTCTGAACATAAGGGACTTTCTCATCTCATAAATTTATTTTGAAAATATAGTCCTATTCACTAGACTTCATTTTTCCAATTAACCTCGTTTTTTTAGGTAAACAATCATGTCCTATGCAAATTACCAAATGGCTTCACTCTTCTAATATTTATAGTGCTTATTTCACTTGAATGAACATTGTTCACTAATATGAATGACAGTGAAAACCTTAGTTCCTTCTCAATTTAATAGGCCTGGCCTGTCCCTACAATGTCACTATTAAGCATGACACTGGTTTTTGGTTTAAGACAGTATCCTATTATATTTAACTTTAAAGTTTTTATAAAATTATTAGGAAAAGGTGTTGAATTTTATTACATTTTTTTCATCACCATTGATAAATGACCATTCCTCCTATTACCTGTTGAGGGGGTAATTACTTGGATCCATTTTCTAATAATAGAATATTCTTACACTTCAAAATAACCTCTATTATAGTTTTATTTTACTGTTTGATTTGATCTATCGATGCCATCAATCTTAACTGCATATAGAATAATTCTGTAGCATCATTTATAAATGGAACATATTATATGAGTTAATAGAAAATAATAAAATTGATGGTTTCATTTTCTCAAAATGCCATAGATATTTCTAAATGTTTGGAGTAAGTGCTACAAATTTTCTTAGGTAATGATTTCCAAGAAAATCAAACATAAGCATATGTTTGGAAATGCCCAATAGACATTACCTTACCCCAAAAAAGAAATTCCATGAATTGGACTCAGCAAAAAAGAACACTCCTTTGCTACAATTTAGGGAGGGAAAATAACATTTTTAGATGATTACCTCGGAAATCCCTACACATCAGCTCATTCTGATCCACCCCTCCCCCAAATGTGGATACTGACAAAGGGGGTAAGGAATTTAACCATAATACAATAAACAAGAAGGGGTTAAGCCAGTCAGCATCATACTCTGATGATACTTAGAAGCATGGTAAATAGAAGCAGGCATTCACTCACATTGTCTCTTGAGACACTGGTAATCAGCAAAGAAATCTATTTTTAGAAAAATACTGTTTTTAATCTAGTAATACTCCACTCCAAAACAATTTATCAATTGTTGCCAGAACCACAAAGTCAAAACAAAGGCAATTGTGAGCCAAAAAAAAAAAAATCTGAATTCTCAAACAAAACATTTCATGTTCGCTACACCCTCCCATGACAAGTACATGTACGTCTTTGAACAGGAGTAACATTTTGAAGTATTATATCCAGCTCTAGGAATAGTATTTAATAGGTTGTGGAAATTTTACAGTTGACCTTTAGTGTAGAACTGCATTGAGAAGGCAGAAGTTCAAAAAAGGGTAAAGTGTTACATTCCATTAGAGGCTGGAAATTTCAGACAAGAATAAGCCAGGCAAACTCAGGACAGGATTTCAAATTCATGAACCTGGCTAGACCAGTGAAAATCAGTTTGACAAGCATGTACCACACATTTCTAGAACATTCTTCCCTGTTTTCTTTGTTTCTTCTTCTTTTTTAACCCTCTAATTCTAACTTGCTCCTCTAAACTCAGCACTGGATAAAACCACTCTGAGAAACTGGCAGCAGCTATGAGAGCTGAATATATGTGATCCTTGTCAGTCATGTACCAAACAGGTTCCCACCAGCTTACAAACAGATCACACACATTTCTTCTTCACTCTACAATCAAGTAGACAGTTGCCCTTGATTCAACAATTTTACTCCAAAGTATTTGTTCAGATCCACTCTCCTATGTGCAACAGAGGTGTGCACTAGAAAACCCACTGCAACAGAAAGCTGCAAACTATACAACACCCAAAACAGTAAAATGCATAAATGAACGTGGAGCATTCACTCAATGGAATATTATGTAGTGATGACAAGTATATTGTAGGTGACAATATAGATGTCTCACAAACACTATTTCAATGAAGGAATGCTGACATAAAAAAGCACAAGGTGATGCTTCCATTAGTGTAAAGCACATTTCAAGGTCAAATTCTTATTTGTTACATGTTGTATCTTTATTAGAATGCTAGATTAGGCACAGCTGATCTTTAAGGTTAAAGTAAAGAAATTACCCTTAGAGGAGGGGTCATACTATCTGAGAGGAAGCAGGACAGGAGAGAGGAGGAGGAGGAGGCCATGGGAGGGGGTCTTGGATGCTGGAAACATCCTATTTCTTCACTTAGTGTCAGAGTGCTAGTTACATGGATATGCTTGGGTTCTGAAAATTCCCTGAGCTATGCTCTCAGGAACTATGTACTTTTCTAACTGTATCCTATATTTCAATAAAAAGTTTTTAAAAATAGAAAGAAAAAATTTCAGCCAGGCATCGATTTCTAAAAAGGGTTCCCCCTTGTCCACCTAAACAAACAGGCATGGAACTTTAAACAAAGGGTAAACTATATAAAAAATGACCAGTGTGGTACCTGGCAGAGAGTGTACCCTTGCAAAAGAGTAATCATTCTAGGGTCTTCCTGGTGGCACAAGGGATTGAGCGCCATACTGTGGGGCTACCGCAGCCACTGCAGCAAGAGTTGAATCCCCGACTAGGGAGGGGGCCCACATAGTGCAGCAGACCTCTCCTACCTCATCTGCTGCTCCCCTCAGCACTGTGTTTCAGTCTATCTGCCTGTTCTGCTCCCCACTCTGTCTCTGGTGAATCCTCTCACCCCCCGCACCTCTGGCTTATATCCCAGTTCTTGTATGCATAAATAAATAAAATATTTTTTAAAAAAAGAGTAATCAATATAATCTCATTCTCTGACTCCCCTTGGTCTACAGTAACATCTCACTTTACATATTCATTCCCTCTGTATTGTGATCACGTTTCTTCTTCATTTCTGTTCCCAATAGATGACAAGCAGCTTGAAGCACAGGATGACACCTTATTTGTATCCACAGGGCTTGGCCCAAAGTGGGTACTTGATGAATATTTTATGAGATTGAATAAAAGTCTATAACAAAGCTTCATGGCCCCAAGATCAGCCGAGTCCCAGATGATACTGTGGTCATTCTCTCAGTCCATGTACACACCATGTGGCTAAGTTACAAAGAACGCTAAAAGGAAGCTAAACCCCTATCCAGGGATGAGAGTGTGCTATGTATGGCTAAGGCAGCCTTATCCCAGAGTGGGAGAGGGAACTGTTCTTTTGCAGTGAAAAAAAAATGTGGACACATTTCCTCAAGATAGTGATTTTATCTCCTCTGGATCTGGAAGAGATGTCTGTACTGCCAGGTTTACTGCAGCATTATTCACAATAACCAAGATAGGAAAACAAGATAAATGCCATTCAACAAAAATGGAAGGGGGAAAAAAAGTATATATATATATGTGTGTGTATATATATATACATATATATATGTGTGTGTATATATATACATATATATGTGTGTATATATATACATATATATACACATCTAAGATTTCATTATATAATAAAAGAATATTATTCAGCTTTTAAAAAGAAGTAAATGCTACCATTTGCAAAAAAAAAAATGGATGAACCTAGAGAACATTATGCTAAGTGAAATCAGTTAAGACACAAAAAGACAAATACTGCATGATCTCAATTACATGTGAGAAAACAAAAACCAAACTCATAGAAACAGATAGTAGAAAAGTGGTCACCAGATGTTGGAGTGTAAGAGAAAAGGGGAGCCAAAAAAATTGGGGGATGGGGAGTATAGAATGGTGATTGGCAGGGTTTGGGTGGACAGGAACTTGGGAAGTTATTGCTTAATGAGTATAAAGTTCTTTAAAATGAAGAGTTCTAGATAAAGATGGTGGTGATAGCTGCACAATAATACAAGTGTGTTTAATGCTACTGAACTTACAGTAAAGATGCTATATTTTATGTTATGTGTATTTTTAACCACACACACAAAAGAAACACATGCTTCTTTCCATTCAGAATCCAGCCAGGGTCACAGCGAGATGCCAGCACAAGCTGCCATAAGTGTATCAGACCATGACAGCTGGGATCAAAAGTGGATCAAGCTCCAGGAAGGCAGTGTCAAAAGTGCTGAACTGAGACGGGAGAGAGGACTTAACCATCTTATCGCCAGTCTGAAACAAGAGAGGTTTATAACTGATTGAAAGTCAGAGTGAGGCAAAAGGATCCATGGGAGACCTCCATGTAGAATCAGTGCCCAGTTTGAAGCCCAAACTTTGTGAAGTTAAAGTTTTCAGAACATGGAGAGGAGAGATCAGTCCTCTGAGCGCATTTCAGAAAGAGCAAAGCAGAAAAGCCGACATCCAAAGCTCTGCAGACCTGGTAGATAACTTGTGGGTTCCTTTTGCTCAGCTGGCAGAGTAGTACAGAGCTAAAAGCTGGGTCACTGCCCCATAACACCGTTAGTTCTGGGGAACTCCCTAGTTGGCAACAAAGCACCAAACATCAGGTTCTCAGGTGAGGAGTTCACTACCAATAACTCTCCCATTTGACTGGCTGTCAATGAAGGAATTTCAAAACACTACATTCATTCAGGATGCTAATGATGACCTGAATAGGACCTAATAGAAGTGTCTACATTAGATAAACAAGGAAATATACAATCACTTAAGTTTCCTCCAAATTCTAAAATCCTTTGCTTATAATTGATTGAAAAGCTAAAATACTTGATAACTCTGACTCAATGTTAAATTAAGAAAATTGAACATCATCAAGAAGCTTTCAGGGGCCTCCCTGGTGGCGCACTGTGAAGCAAACCACAGCCACTGCAGCACGAGTTCGATCCCTGCTGCCGGCCAGGGAGGGGACCCACATGGCGCAGCAGACCTCTCCTGCTGTGCCCGCTGCTCCCCTCAGCAGTGTGCTTCGGTTGATCTGCCTGTTCTGCTCCCCGCTCTCTGTGGTGAGTCCTCTCACCACCCCCCCACACACACACCTCTGGCCTGTACCCCAGTGCTTGCATACATAAATAAATAAATCTTAAAAAAAAAAAAAGAAGAAGCTTTCATCTCCATTACACTCCCAGCTCCAGTTTAGAAAGCAATTATTCTGTCTGTCCATCTCTTGTGGATGAACCTCCAAAGAAACTGAACACAGGAAATACAGATCTTGCTGTGCAAAGACGCAAAAAGAAAGAAAAAAGGGAGAAAGGAAGGAAACCAGGAAAGGGAAAACTTGATGAAGACAGATTTCCCAGACAATCATTCATCAACATTTGTACCAACACAGTGCCAACCCAGGAACTATTTCAAGTATTATGGGTTCAAAGTGTTTCACACACCTTGAGAGACTGTCCTTACAGAGTTTATAGAATAAAAGCAGTGGTTCTCAGCCACTGGTGAGCTTGTCCAGCAAGGGACATGACAGTGTTTGGGGACATTTTTGGTCGTCACCAACTGGGGGCGTTATTGGCATCCAATGGCTAGAGGTCAGATATGCTTCTGACCTCCTACAATGCACAAAACAGTTCCATACTTTTCCTACAAGGAATTATCTGGCTAAAATGTTGAGTACTGAGCTGTGAAGTGCTGACCTAGAGGAGAGAAAAGTCACTAATATCAAAGAGTTTAACATCCATATACACAGGTTTCTATCTAAGAAACAAAAGGAAGAGTTAAAGTTGTCTATGGGAGAGTGGATAAGATGGTTTTTAGAAAAGCTTTTTGGAGCAGCTTGCCTATGATCTCTAGGTGGACTGAAGAATATAGGGAGGTGGGCAGGGAGGATGGAAGGGAACAAGTAGTGTTGAAGATAAAGGAACAAAAGAACTCATCCATGTTAGAGAGAACGGTCAGCCTAAGGATGCCAGGGATTGGAGGCTTGAGAGGTAAAGTGGGGGCAGATGATGCTGAACTCAGTTAAACTAGAGTCGGGATCAGCACTATCCAGCCAAATGAATAAAACCCTCTCTCTGTACTGCCCAGTACATGGCAGCCACCAGTCACAAGTCAGAACTGAGCATCTGAAATGTGGCTAGAGAGACTAGGAAGATAATTTTCCATTTTTATTTAACTTTCATTAATATAAATTGCCACATACAGCTGGTTTTGGACAGAGTTTACCTGGACAGGTGTGAAAAGATCAGCGTGAAGGCCTGGTCAGATTTGTGTTTCAAAGTAACCTGGAAACATCCTAAAGTAGGGTTTGAAGTTTAGAGTACTATGAACCATCTGGGAAACTTACTAAACTGCAGACTCTAGTTCAGTATGTTTGAGCCTAAGATTCTATAAGATCCCATGTGAAATGAATGCTATTGGTCTAGGGACTCGTGACAGGCACTGCTACCCAACGTCAAAACCGGTGACCACTATCAAGGTTAAAATGCCCTTCTTCCCCAGGCAACAATGTCCCATCTCATGATGGAAAAGAGAAAAAACAGACTCTTGCTAAGGATGACATGTAAAGGAGCAGCGGTCTTTTTTTTTTTTTTCTTTTTAAGTGAAGCAGCATTGGTTTACAACACTGTTTATGATTTAGGGGAATGGGTTCACACCTCCTCAGATACATGTGACTATAACACATGCACAACCAAGGCACCCATTGTTTTTAACCACTAGTTTCCTTCCCTACTTTCCACTTTGTTTCTACCCTTCCCCTGACCTGCTAGTAGCCTCAACTCAAGGAAGCAGAAACATAAAGACCAATGAGTTACATGAAGGTAAACCTGGAAAAGACTGAGCTGTTTAACTGGAAAAATCAAATGCTTTCTGTGGTTAGAGATATCAACCTCCTGAAAATAAGGTAAAAAAGAAAGGAAAAATCATTTGAACACCTGATGGTGTCAGCTTAGCTGTTATATTCTTAAGGTCACTCTCTCCAGCCCCACTGAGAGGAGTGAGAATTTGGTGAGAACACTTTGGCTTTCTCTCTACATAGCAACTTTCAAGGAACATTCTCAGGTTTCAGTGATGAATTTCTTCAGACAGGCTGAGCTAAGAGAGTCTATTGTGCTTGTCACTTTGCAGATAAATCAAAAGAGTAAAACAGCAAAAAGCAGACTCTACAATAGCAAAGGTAAAAAAGATCAGGCTAGAAGTTCACCTCCAGAGTACAAAAAAGATTTAAAGTATGCTTAGACATGATGTCAGGAAATTAAAAGACTCTCAATTTTTAGAATTCTAAGGTAGTGCAAACCCCAATGATGGATCTAATTTGAAAAATATGCAGAATTTTTCTCTCTTCACATGTGAATCATATTCTCACTCAATATTCAGAATACAGAAATAGAATACAGCCCATAACTTTACAAGTGGGCATTCAAAGCTATGAATGGAGGGAGCATATGGAGATTCTTGGCCTTGTTAAGAATGCTCTACTTCTTGATCTGGATGATGCCTGTAAAAAGCTTTTCAGTTTGTGAAAATTATTTTGAATTGTATACTTACTATCTATGAACTAATCTATATGTACATAATACTATGATATATTTTTAAATACTTTGAAATGCAATATACAGAGTAATCATTACTAAGAATGTCATCAACTTAAACATGTATGGGTTTATGCATTGTGCCCGTGGTGCCTTTTAAAAAGTTAGAGATAAAAAAATACAGTCTCAATTATCTCAAACCAATAACACCACTGTAAAAACAATATAACCTCAGAAATATTAATCACAAACAAAACACTTTCTTTTTCTGGTCTTATCTATTTCCAGTAAGAATAGCATTTGTTGAAGATGCACTGAGGCTCATCAAATTTCTAAACCTGTAACTTACCCTAAAGGCAAATTCCACTACTAGTGGATAGAAGGGGAATTTGTGGCTCACAGGAGTTAAATGATTTGCCCAAAGTCACAGAACTAGTGAGTCAGGATTCACACACACACACACATAACCTGACTCAGAACTCTATGTGACTACTCCCATTTTACTACAATGACTTCCAAAACAAGGATCCAACAAATGAGCAAAATAAGTTACATGTTTATTTTATATAAAGCAGATTGTTTGTTTAAGTTTGGATTTCGGTTTTTAACCAAAATAAGAACAATTTGAAATTATAAGAATTGGTTTACTCTTAAAATTTTCATTAGCCTCATACATGCCACATGTCACTATAATTCGCCTACTGATTGCATTTCTCTTGCACTTTTGAGAGCTTAATTATTTCTCTCCAAGCAAGTACTTTTTAGAGGAGATGTTAATTCTCCCACCTGAACTTAAGGTGTATTCTAGTCTGAAAAATGGAAGCTTGTTGTATCAGATTATTTCTACAATATGCCTCCTTGAAGAAGAGGTTTAATCTACATGCATGTGTTTGAATTGAGTCACTGTTAAGAATGTATGATCTTTCTGAATTCTACAAGTATTTGGCTGGATGTTTATATACCCAGAGCATAATCCTTTCCCATGGAATTTAACCAAGATTTTATACCCTGGGAAATGAAGAGACCTGGAATTAATTCAACAAAAGCAAATGTGCACAGTAAAATGAGTTTAATTCTCAACCACTGAATTTAAAACGATGATACTCATTATAATCAATAGTAAGCAGTCATTCTTGTTTTCTTAAGAAAGACTTAAAAAGTCAGTGTTGGGACTCTCCCAAGCCTTCAGGCTAGATAGTTCAATTTGGGTCCCTCCAAAATGGCTGGCTTCCAGGGTATTTGCCAATGTGATGGTTAAGAATGAGTCTTTAAGTCTTGCTCAGGACAGAGAGGTCTTACAGACTGTTCTAAATAGAGCTGTGAAACAATGTGAATGTTCAAGGAAGGTCTGGATTCTGGCAATTTATTTGAAGAACAAATTCCCTAAAAAGGCACAATGCCTTAGAACTGAACTATGGTTTCTATATCAGAAACACAACCAAAGCCACACATGGGACATAAACAAGACAGCAAAATGATGCTGGGGCAGAAAGTAAATCTCATAGAAAATAGCTACAGTAAGGTGGGAACTCCTCCGTGGAAGCTTGAAGATCAAAATTGGCAAAGCTATTTGATTTGAAAGCATCACTAAAGATGCCTATCACTCGTGAGTAAAATGGTGATTTAGATAATCCAGCAAATATTCCTGGTGAATTCACATAAAGGACTGATCATACATATTTGGGTAACTGAAGAGTATTTTTTAAAACAAATAATAACCTATATGAAAAGACTGTGTTGAACTGGATTTCATTCTCAGAAAATGCTAAAGTAACCAAATTGACAGTCAAATTATTTGTATCTGATTAAAATGGCTATAATCAGCATATAAAATAGAAAATATAAGCTGAATAAAATTATTAAAATAACATGAAGTGGGGCAATATAAAAAAGTCTAACACATTTGTAATTAGAGTCCCAGAAGAAGAAAAGAGAATGGGACAGATGATAATTAAATAATACTAATAAAAAATTTGCCAAATATGACAAAAGATATGCATTTACAAAATGAAGAAAATCAGCAATACCCAAATACAATAGAGAAATACATGCCAAATCTTATATATAAGCTCTTCAAAAAAAAGCAAACTTGAAGACTTATGAAAGAAAAATATTACCTACATAGGAACAATGATTTGAATTATCACTATAGGAAAAGAAGTAGACAAACATCTTTACAGGACCTAAAAGAAACAAATATGTCACCTTAGAATTCTATATCCAGAAAAACAAAAAATGTCATCCAAGAATGATGGTAAAACAGAGATATTTTCAAAGTGTAAAACTAAGAAAATTTTCCTCCAACAGACCTGCACTGCAGCAAATCTTCAAAAATGAGTAAAAAGCATTGTAAATGGTAAATATATAAGCACATTTTAAAAAGATTTATTTATTTATGCATACAAGAACTGGAGTACAGGCCAGAGATGAGGGGGGTGAGAGAATTCACCAGAGACAGAGGGAGGAGCAGAACAGACAGACAGATTGAAATACACTGCTGAGGGGCGCAGCAGGTGAGACAGGAGAGGACTGTTGTGCCACATGGGTCACTTCCCTTGCCAGGGATCAAACTCCTGCTGCAATGACTTCAGACAGCTTCACAGTGCTGCTACTTAACCCCTGCACCACCAGGGAGGCCCACAGGCATTTTTTTAAAGATGGCTTTCCTCTTTAATTTCTTTAACACAGAGTTTGTTTAAATTAAAGTTATAAACCTGCCTTATGGGTTTCAGACTGTATGCAGATTAATACACAACTTCTAAGGAAGAAATGTCATGGACCTATATAGTCATGTGATTTCTACAGAAATGTCGTTTTGAAGGCTTTCATGATAAACTATTGAAAACATAATAAAATGTTAAGGTTAAATTTGCAAATGTTTGATATTTTTGTTCTATTGTAGTCTAAGAAAATAGGCTAGCAGACATTTGGGTAATGAAATATACAAATATACAAGTAGGTACATAATACCTACTTTATCAGTGCATTTGGGCTGTTATATGAGATGTTCAACCTAATGAAGAATCACTGATCCGGGACAAGAGGAGCCCAGCCTGACCTCACAGAGGGTGATGATAATGCAGAAGGATAGTCTGGGCTGCTCATCTTTTGAACACACTGGCAAAGAGTCAACCCAGACCTTTCCCATGATGAGACATTTATTTAAAACATGAACCAAGTCTATAAAGCAAGTTCAATAGTCAAGGACTTTTTTAAGCTCCTCATAGCATTGTATGTCTCGTGAGTTATTAAATAATGCCAAAAGTTACAGTTATTTAAAAATATATATAAAAAATCTACAAATGAAATGGAAGCAAATGAAGTTAATTAACAAGATCTGATTATTATTATAGCACAGACAAATTTTCTTCCACCTCTAGAGGAAGAGATGATCAAGAATCTTGAATCAGGGCCTCCCCGGTAACACAAGGGGTTAAGCACCACACTATGAAGCATCGGCACTCACTGCAGAACTAGTTCGATCCCTGGCCAGGGAGCTGACCCACATGACACAGCAGACCTCTCCTGCCTCGCCCAGGGCTCCCCTCAGCAGTGTATTTAAGTTAATATCCCTGTTCTGTTGCCCATTCTGTCTCTGGTAAATTCTCTTGCCCCCCACAAATTTGCCCTGTACCCCAATTCTTATATGCATAAATGAATCTTTTTTAAAAATTCCTTGTTAAAAAAAAAAGAATCTTGAATCAATTTTTTTAAGTTCTCTGTTTAAAGTCTAGTAAGTAGAACTAGACTAAGTCTGCCTTAAATTACCAAATTTACACGGTTATAGACAGTAACTGAGGAGGTATTACTCTAAGTTACAGCTGCATATATTTTTCAAGTTACAGCTATTATTTCATTTAATCTTCAAACACATTAATGGAATGCAACTACTATCACCTGGACTTTACAGTGAAGAGGTGGAGTACGCCCAGTCCTGGAGTGTGGTCAGTGGGATCCCAGGCTTCCATCTGCATCTCTCAGAAGCCCATTTTTCTAAGCTTACACTAGCTGATTCTCTTTCCAGAAAGTTCTGGCCAATGGCAATGATGCCAGGGCAGCAGGCAAACTTCCAAAAGTATTATTTCACCTCTAACCTTGGCTTTTTCATCATAAGAGAGGGAAAATGTCACTCTATTAGTTTCCTATGGCAGCTGTAACAAAGTATACATACTGGGTGACTTTAAATAACAACTTAATCGCTCATAGTTCTGGAAGCTAGTGGTTCAAACTCAAGGTGTCATCAGGCCATGTTCCTCTAGAGCTTGTAAAGAGAAGATTCTGTCCAGGTTCCTTCATAGTTTCTTGGCAATTCTAGGCATTCCTTAGCTTGCAGCAGTGACCCATCAATCTCTGCCATCATTCAAATGCCTTCCTTCTCAATGTGCTCTCTTCTCAGCAGAACCACGATTATTGAATTTAAGGCCCATCCTAATCCAGGATGATTCATAATAGTTAATTACATCTACAAAATCCGTATTTCTAAACAAGGTTATGCACTCAGATTCCAGGTTGACAGGAATTTTGGAAGGGTCACTATTAAGTCCACAGTACCCCTCAGGAATGTGTCATTCCTCTCTGAATAAACCTTTCTGATATCTCTTCTGATCTTAAGAACAATGTTAGATGCATAATCTAGGCAAGAATTATTAACCTGTTTCGGGGTGATGACATAAGATTTTAATCACTTCTCCAAGCATGCATGCCACGCACTGACAGAGGTGACTGCACTGGAACTCATTAGCTGGGACTGGTGTAACATTAGTGACATTCTGAAATGGTGAATAATTCTTGGTAATGTTCTAAACAAAACAAAGTACTACTTCTTTAATTTACAAGGCAGTTCAATACTGGAAAATTCAGTTCATAAGAAAATCTGAAGCACTTAACTTTTATAATTACATGTTGATGGATTCATACATACCTTCAGAACATTAAAAATTATTTTTCACCTACATGAATGTTTGTTATGACATTTGAAACTTGTAGAGAATATGCCAATCTTTTTCCATCATAGTGCCAAATCAATGGAATAACCAAACTTCCCCCTAAAATTTAAAAATATATTCTATGGAGTGGAACTTTTTCCTTAAAACCCAATTATCCAGGCTCTCTAATCTCCAGTTTGGATTCTATTTGCCTAATTTTATTTATCAACATGTATATTGTGTTTACTGACATTAAAAGTGACAAGACAGTCTATAAATAACAACTCGTTTACTCTTCAAACCAACTCTATAAAGTAGGTTGTGTGATTCCCAATTTATGTAAAAGGAAACAAATATTTAAAACTTTGCCCAAGACCATGGAGAGAGAGAGAGGCTGAAGACAGGATTTGAACTCAAGCAGTAATGTTCTAGAATTAACACTCTATGCACTAACAATGCCTCTCACTTTTAATAATGTACATAAAGACATTAAGCTCTAATATCTCTCAGGGGATGCAGACACTGCTAATCTATATGTTGGTCGTGACACAGCCAGGTGTCACACTATATTCCCCACTGGTGAAAACAAAGACCACACTTGCCCTAATGGAATCTCAGGTTCACAATAAAGAGCAATCCAATACCATTGAATGGACAGATGAATATCTTCAAATTAAAAATTCATATTAGTGGGCCTCCCTGGTGGCATAGTGGGTTAAGCAATACACTATGAAGCAAATTGCAGCCTCTACAGCACGAGTTCGATCCCTGCCGCCAGCCAGGGAGGGGAACCACATGGCTCAGCAGACCTCTCCCGCCTCGCCCACTGCTGCCCTCGGCAGTGTGTTTCAGTCAGTCTGCCTGTTCTGCTCCCCACTCTGTCTGGTGAATCCTCTCACCTCCCTGGACTCTGGCCTGTACCCCAGCTCTTGTGTGCATAAATAAATAAATCTTTAAAAAAAAATTCACATCAATATTAGCCCAACTCTTTTCAACTCTCCCTGAGACCTTCAGCTCTACATATCAAGCTACTGGCAGATGTCTTCATTTCTGACTTTGGAATGGACACCATGAGTTTTGATCAATTTCTATTTACCCACTAAATATACCCACTTTCTTTTTTTCTTTATTCAGAATTGCATATACCCACTTTCTTTTTTTCTTTATTCAGAATTGCATTTTTAATGCAAGTTCATCTCTGAATTCTGCCTTGTTTTTTTTTTTTTTAAAGATTTATTTATTTATGCATACAAGCACTGGGGTACAGGCCAGAGGTGTGGGGGGGTGAGAGGATTCACCACAGAGAGCGGGGAGCAGAACAGGCAGAACAACAGAAGTACACTGCTGAGGGGAGCAGCGGGTGAGGCAGGAGAGGTCTGCCGCACCATGTGGTTCCCCAGCCTGGCCGACAGCAGGGATCAAGCTCCTGCTGCAGTGGCTGCAGTTTGCTTCACAGTGCGCTGCTTAACCCACTGCGCCACCAGGGAGGCCCCAAAATCTGCCTTGTTTTAGAAGCCCCTTTCTTATATGAGGGTCTGTGAATTCTCAAACAAAACACAACAGGGCCTCCCTGCTGGCACAGTGGGTTAAGCAATGCACCAGGAGGCAAACCGCAGCCACTGCAGCACGAGTTCGATCCCTGTCGCTGGCCAGGGAGGGGACCCACATGGCACAGCAGACCTCTCCTGCCTTGCCTGCTGCTCCCCTCAGCAGTGTGTTTCAGTCAGTCTGTCCGTTCTGCTCTCGACTCTGTCTCTGGTGAATGTTCTCACCACCCTGGACTCTAGCCTGTAGCCCAGCTCTTGTGTGCATAAATAAATAAATCTTTAAAGAAAAAAAAAAATAAATGAATGAATGAATAAAACAAAACACAACAAATTCTTCTTTGGAAAAGACCCTCACAATTCAAACCACTGTTACAGATACCTATTTGTTTGTAGCTTCAAGCTCCAATGGTGCTCAAGCTGAGATCCACAAGAACTGAGATCTCTATTCCTATTCCTTATTCTTTACCTAACTTCAAATCCCCTATTGTTCAACAGCTTTACTAATTTTTTTCTCTGTGATGAGAAGTCTATGAACAAAATACGATGGGTGTTTTTAGTTCCATTATAGACTCCCTAATAAAAAACATACAGTTTACATAAGACTTTGCCAAGAACTCCCAAATATGGCATTTCTTCAACTCTGAGAGCCTTCCAGTTTTCCTGAACTTATGTCCCCATGCTCTATAATCATGCAAAATGTCAAAAGGATCTTAAAATATCAGCTAATTTTAAAAAAATATATATCAGCTAATTTTAACAAACTTCTCAAAATCATATAAATAGCTCTTTTTAAATAAGAAGAACAAAAAGAAGTAAAGAAAGTCAACACTGAATTATTGAGTGTTAGGGGTGGCACAAATTTACTGTGAAATAAGCATATATCTCTCTTATTTGTGGTATATATACTGCCCTCTTCTGTGAGTTATATAATGTGCATGTCATAATCACATGTCCTAACATATACAGGTTATATATGTAAGGCTACACATACATACATATATATATACACACAATTTTAAATATGATAGGTTATCTAATATTTTCACTACTTAAGTACCTTTCAGAGATATTCTGGCTGTCTTCCAGGACTGATAATTTGTCATAAAATAGCACTTGGTCTTTTATAATCAAAACAATGCCACAGATCACAGAACATCCAACAAAATCAAGTTTGTCAACAGAGACCAAAGCGCTCAATGTTCAAAACCCAGCCTGAGTTTCATCTAGGAACCCTGAGGGAGAATTCCAAACAGATTGCAAATCTACTGCTGTATGCTCCAGAATGGGTGGAAGCAGGGAACTGCCAGCTATCTGCAGGGGGGAAAGAGTCCTTCCCCACCTTACAAAAACAGACTTTAGCTCCTGACTGGCTGTAATGCAGTTATCCTATGTCCTGTTCTGCACAGATTTGTTTTCTCTACTCCCTCAAAGAACAACAAAGGTGTCCCCCAAACATCCTAGCTTCAAAGCTACACAGGAACGTGTGTAGAACTTTTTAAACCTCTGTTAGCTATTTAAAATTTCAGGGTTTTATGACCTTTGGAGACAAACTGATTCAGAAACTGAAGAAGCAGATACATCTGAGTAGGTGTCTGTGGGTTGGCTTTTACTTACAGTGTGGTGGGTGGTGGGAGGAGATGGGAGCTTTGAGAAGGTCAAGAGATCAGAAAAACAAAATAATCTTCTAAGTGGCCTCCAACTCACATGGTAAACAAAGGGCTTTTGCATCATACCTAGCTATGTAAATCAATTTGGGCTCTCAAAAGCCTGGGATGGAGTTGGGAAGGAAAAAGACTTTCTTAGCCCACAGCACACAAAGATTTAGGTGGAAAGAGATGCATTTCAGCAATAAATGCACCATTTTCAAGTTAACTTGGTGTTTTCTCTAATCTTAGCAGCTTTGCAGACACATTTCTCCCTCAAGAAAGTGCAAATAGCCTCTCAAATAATTCAGGAGTAGTGTCTAAATCCGTTATGTATCTGAGAGTAAAAAAAAGAAAGTTAAATAGCATACCACCCCCAAAACCACCATCCCAAACCCCAAGATTGCTTAATGGCCAACTCAAAGGCCACATCGGAAGCTATTATCTATCATATGAAAAAGGAATAGGGCTGTATTAGTCTTGAAACAGAAGGCATCAGTCTTAAGTAGGGTAAAGTAAGGATGCAAAAACTAGTACCAGGCATGTTTCAGTAGCAGTTTAATGAATGAAGACACAACCACTATCATCAGCACATACTGAACCCATTTCTACTAAGTCATTATTATTACACTGTTCCCACAGTTGAAACATTGCATCTAAAACTGCTCTTTACTTCAACTGATTTGTTTAACTTCTGCTTTTCAGCAACCTTAATCAGGATAATTTTTAAAACACATTTACGGTTGCCCTTGCTTGGTCAAGTAGTTCAAATTAAATTATGTGGAAACTATTACATGTGGATGTTAAATTGGGCTGGGACTCTCTGCCTAGTAGGAAAATGACATTCTTAGTATCTCCTTGCTGAACTCTGGAAAAGAACTGCATTGTTGAAAACACCTCCAGATGAATTATGAGTCATTTGTTTATATGGATCATTAGTACAAGGTAAGCAAGATCATACCTTAAACTATCTTTTCTTATGTTTTATTCTTTTTACTAAAGCAAATGCAATTGTGTTAGTTTTACTTGGAAATACACATACACACACACCACCACCTTTACTTCCATCTTTGCTTTTTTTTTTTTTTTTACTGTGTCCTACTCTATTTAAAATGTAATCAAATCTGGTCAACGAGACAAATTTTATTCTGTCCCCTGTATGGCTGGAGGCAACAAAACAACTTTGAGAAGCTGAAAAGCCACAGGGCCTTTGTACATTCAGTCTCCTCTGATTATAAAACTCTTCTTCCCAGCTCATTTATTATGGCCACCACTTTTGGATGATTATCTCTTACTCATTTTTAGAGCTAAGATTACTTACCCATTAGTCCTTTTCTGTGGCATCTATTTCCATGCCAGCCACAAGAATCTCAGGCAAATCTTTCTGTATTCACAGGCCTCCTCTTCAGTTGGGAAATCAACATCATTTCTGCCACTATCTAAGTAAATCTGTTTCTCCCTGACCAGCTGGACTTTAAGTTCCATAACAGCAACTATAAAAGTGACTGTTTTTCTTCACTACTGTAGCCTCAGCTTCCAGTGTAATAATAGATCAAAAAATTCTTGGATGAATTAATCAATATACTTTTCATAGCCATCAAACATTGAGACTATAAAGTCTTAGTGTACAAACATGATATACAATCTAAAGGCTTTAGGGGGTGGTGGAAAGGTCTCAAGAAGGGAGAGATGTTGTTTTTTCAACTTCTAAATTAGTGAAGAAATTCTTTTGAAAAATACATAATGTCCATTTCAGTCATAGCTCTTATAGTGGCACAGGTGAAATTTTAATTTTCAATTATGTTGATGAAACAATTTCACACTAAGACTCTAAACCATATTTAAGAATATTATTTAGGAGTCTCTCTCCCTGTGGGTGTAACTGAAACTTGAAAGCGCTCCAATATCCTTTTGTAGGTACAGGAACAATGGCAGATTCATGCAAAGGCAAATCATTCAGCCATCAGCAAACAGTGAACAGGGCCTTTAGCCAAGGCTCAAATTTGCAGATATTTTGCTTTCTATATTACCTATATGGCTTGTGCTTCTATTGCATATTACTTTTATAGTCCTGCAGCATAACAACAACAAAATGACTGTCACAAGATCCTAAATAAGAATAATCACCACGATCTGACCATTTCATATTATAAATCAGAACAAAGAGACTCCAAGATAGATTTATTTGGGAAAGGTCACAAAGAGGAAAGGAAAATTCTGTCACTACATTCTTACCCGACTGTTCTTTCCACCAGTAATATTTCCTTCTGTGAATTTTATTTAGAGTTAAATGTATTTTAAATGTTTATATATTCTTTATAAGAAATTACAAATTAATCATTGTAATGAACCCAAAATTCAGATGCTGTTCTAAACTTTGCCAGTTGACAAGTCATTCACTTATCCTCAAGAGGTCTCTATTTTTTTGCTCTATGAAAATAAAGCAAAAAAATAATACAGGCTTTTCTCAACATACCAATAACGTGTCCCCACGACAATTCTTAAATTTTTCTGCCATACAAATTATAGAAAAGAGGTACCAAAAGTAAAATAAAAACATAATATGATTCTATAAATACAGAATACACCTGTGTGTTCTAGAATTAAGCAAAACCACTTGGAAGAGAATTCAAATATCAATTAGTACTCAAAGCAATGACATTCACATTTCAGTTGCTTGTAGTTGATAATAAGGGAAATTAAGAAATCTTATAATATGAAAAGGATATTAATAGCTTAATGAAGATTGACCTAGAAAGCATATTTTTATTTTAACTCAGGATAGAATTATGGATCATGAACTGCTTTGAGTAGTTTATTTTAGGAAAACTGATACATCAAATGATTTTGCAATCTTTTCCAATGATAATTCATGGAAAAACTGTAACTGTTGTCAATAGGATGTGGAATAACTGTCTACCGCTGTAAAATACAAAATTAGGTAAAACATAGAGTTTCAGCAACCAAAAGCAACATGGTTAAAATTTTTCTATTTAACTTCATCTTAATACCCATAATTTTGCATCCTTTCCCGTTGCAAGACATTTATGAACCAATCCACACTTCCTACAATTTTACATGAATAAAATTATGTGTAGAAAATCTAAGTTTAAAGTCAGAAAAATTTGTTAGTGCTCACATTGACATTTTTCTCATAGTAACCAACAAACTCTTCCATTTCAATTATTCAGAACTGTTATTCAAACAGAGATATGAGGTTATACCAACATTTTCGAAGAGAAACACGGCCATGGAGAGTTTTAAGGAATACGATTTCAGCAAGTGTTCAATGTTCCTAAGTCTGATCAACCCGAGACAGAAGACATCTATACAAATGCTGCTTCTCCTTTTTATTCACCTACCTTTCATGCTACCCTTTCATGTACTCTTATATGGTACAAAACAAAGCCATGTCCCTTCTCCAAGCAGTAAAATTCTCTGAGGCACCAAAGGAAGGTTTATAATAGTCTCTTCCTTCAGGGTACCTTAACTTTAAGTAACTATTTGGGTCTCCCTTGCTTGCATCAGAAGTATATTCCAAGTTCACATATTCTGTAGAGTAAAGCAGTAGGAGGGATAACCATTTTCATTTAACACACTTGTCTTTCCCATCTCCTACTACTTATTGAGAATGAATATGTCAGCCTGAGTTGAGTCCCATGATAACAAATGAAAACAATGAGAATGGTGCACACATATGTGGAACATAGAAAAATCAAACAAAGGGTCAGATACAACCACACCAATAACAAACCCTAGAAATCTGACCGTAGAATCGAGACTACCAGTGGAGAAAGAGAAGAGAGAGCAAAGTGGGGAAAAAGCACAATGAACCATGGGAGACAGCTTTCTATTTTGTGGAGTAACAGACTCCTGAAGAATGTGGTTCTCTACCTCTAAATCATACACAATGCCGCAAACCAATGTGACCACAGCAAAAAAAAAAAAAAAAAAACCGATGTTATCAAGGCAAAAATGCATGGCAATCCATGCTCCCTCTGACTCACAATCAGAATTCAGAAATAAGACAGTGACCACTGCTTACTTATTGACATGTTTACTTGAGTTGAATAATGAAATCATTTTTTTTCTGATAATCTAATCTATCAATTAGATTAGATTAAAAGAACACTTCCTTACAAATTGAATGAGTTAAAACTGTAACTCCAAGTCTTGGAAGGACAAAAAAGTTATGATGAAATCTTTTTCAAAAG
Source organism: Galemys pyrenaicus (assembly GCA_019455555.1). NCBI lineage: Eukaryota > Metazoa > Chordata > Mammalia > Eulipotyphla > Talpidae > Galemys > Galemys pyrenaicus. The sequence goes on along the minus strand of JAGFMF010011643.1, from coordinate 6,297,885 downwards.
AAAATATTGATGACCAAAATACTGGTAAATAATGTCTTCTTGATGCTTTTCCCAAAATTGAGAAAGTAAAAGACCCCATAAGACGCCACAACTCCTTTTGCAATTTTTTTTAATTCTTTAGGTTTAACAAAATGAAAGTCTTAATTTAAGTTGCCTGCTAAGAGATTAATAAATTGACGTGTGGTGATAGGTCAGTAATGATATTTTTTGGCATGTAATTTAAGGCATTCAAAGATGTGAGGAGTATTGCTATAAAAACTATTTCCATTACCATGTATTGATTTATGTGAGCTAGTTTTTAAGATATAGACTAATAAAAGGAATGATATTGATATTGAAATTAATTTCATTTTAGTAATTTTATTTTTCCTCAGAAACATTTATTTTTAAAAGATAGTCCTGTTTGTCTAGTGAAGAAAAAATTTCCAATAATATTATTTATATTAAAATGTTATGGCATCTTATTATAGGACATTTATATAAAGAAAGAAATGTTTTGGTCAAATATACCAATAATTGAGATATTCCACCCAGAATAATTTTAACACTATACATAGAAAAAGAACATTTAATTCATATATAAACACACATACATATATATTTTTGTTGCAGAAAAATTTGATAGAATAATCAATACAAAAATTTCAAGCACAAATAAAAAGTGATCAAATAGGATTTTTTAATGTTCTTTATAACATAACTGTCAGGCTAAGTTGAATTCAAGTCTCCCCTACCCATGATGTGTGACCTTAAAAAAAGTTAAACGACTGTGAAACATCATTACTATGGACTTGCTTTCCTGCCAAAACTGCCTGTCAGTTTGACTGTGTACTTCTGACCCACATAAATTAATCAAAGCTTTCAATGGGAATTAGTTCTTCTTTGATAGAACTCCTAAATGCATATCATATAACTCAATTACTATTGAATAAATGATTATATTTCTCTTGGACTATCCTACTTTATTATGAACTGCCCTTACTGAATGAGTGTAAATTACCAGAGTAGCACAATTTTACAATTTCAGAACAATAATTCTACCTATTCTACAGCAGTACTTCAATGTGAGCACAAAGAAGGATGTAAAACACATGCATCAATATTTCCATAATATAAAGGAGAAACAATTCAAGTGCCTTTAATAAAGAGAAAAAATCATGATGAATACAAACTAAGGAATTCCTGAAAGTCATAAAACTTTTAGAAACACTAAAAAAATGTTATAAACAGAGACATTGAAAGATGGAATTTACTGGAAAAGATGGAAATAATGAATATTCATAGAATGACCTTATTTCTGTTACTTTCTCTTAAGTAAGCAAAAATTTTACATCTGAACATACACAGATATTCAGTTTATTTGCCTAGGATTATGTGTGGCAATTAAGCCTTCTGGCTTAGAGTACTTGCTCCTGAGATTGAAACCCATATGAGTTTTTTACTAACTTTGTGAGCTCAGATACATTACTTTGACTTCCCCCACTCTAGTCATTTTATCTATAAAACGAAGATTGATAATAGCACCTGTATCACACAGGGCTGCAAAAACAATACAGTCAGAATTAAGATAAATACAAATATTAGATATAAAGAGTATATATTTATCAGAATAAAATGTTATTCTCATTTAAAATAAAATATTCTGTATAACAACACATCAATGATGATTTCTGGGTAGGTTAAGAAATGAAAAGGGCACCTACTTTTCATTTCACATTCTTATAGTACAGATACATTTGACTTTTCCAACAAAGATTATGACTTTGGAATTTCAAAATCATCAAATGTTTTCAATACCCAAGCATCCCTTTTGCCATTTAAAAAAATGACGAAAACATGTTTTTAAAAGGTTTCAGAGAAGTAAAGCTATATAACATGCCAAAGTAAAATTACCATAAGATTGCATATTTCTTTTCTTTTCTAAATTGTATTTTACAGATATTATAGTTTTAAGACAAAAACTAACTCCTGGGAGAACAAATGCCAAGGAAAGTTTTTCCTACTTTCACTTACAATGGAAAAGTCATTTGGTTGCTGAACTGGAAAACTACAGACTAGTGTGTTTCTGCAAACTGTTCCTTTTATTCTACCACTGTCGACACACCTTAAGGTTAAATATATTGTGCAGCCTCAAAACTTATTTCAAAAACTAAAAAGTCCCTTTTCTTCTACCATCAAGTATAATTAAAATAGCAGTGAGAGTTCCTATGGTCAGGGTATCCGCCTCACGCCGACCATCCATAGTCCACAAACCGGTTTTTATTTAATGTTATCTTCACCATGATTAATCATCCTCTCCAGCAATAAGTGCAAGCAAAGCATTTTTAGAAACAAACACATTAATTCAATCTTGACTACCTGATCATAATCTTCACTAAAAGAGCTGAGACAAAAACTAAAGGAAGTTTTAATATCATGCAAGACCAAAACTTCTCCCATTCTCTGGTTTACTTAACTATAAGATTTGTGGCTTTGGTTAGACCAATTAAATTCATCAATAAAATGCTTATTTTGCACACAAGCTAGTCTCATCATATAGTATTCTTTTACTAAATTATTTTCAGCAACCTCATGAAATAAATGAAGAATGCTTTAGTCCTCATTTCTAACTTGATTTGCAAATTTCCTCATGTTTGATATCTGTATTACATGAGAATCAATAAGTATATTGAAATTCCTCAGTACAACAACCCTATTTTTATATTCCAACAGCATTCCACAAGGCATCTATAAAACAGATGTAATGATACTCAGCATAGGTCTATGTTTTATTAAGACTTCTGTGTATTTAGTGAGATAATGCCTGTTAAACCCTTTAATTAACTTGAAATAAAAGGCACTACATAAACAAGAGATGTGGTAATATTTGCTTTCCAGTGACATTATCCTAGTGATGGAATGAAACAAGCATGTCTATGTGCACGAAGATACAGAAAACAGCCACCTCCTCCCTTCCCCTCCCATTGCCAGTGCTTATCAAAGGCTGTGTCCATAATCTCCCTTTAAAAGCAGTCAGCTTCTAAGAGTTTCTAATTTTAACTTAATTGTAGAGTAAAAAGGAATTAACTGAAAAACACTCTATCCAGTTACATGATTTTTGTCTTTGTCTTTTGATACCACAATCCAAGAATTTCTTTAAGTCTATGGAACAAAATCATTGAGAACTCAAAAGAGGACCTCCTATATCTTGAGAATGAAAGAGAAAGATAAAATCAAAACAGTTATCTATAGTTTGTTCAAAAGCTTGTCTGCTCTTTGATTTCCTAGCAATTGGGAACAAACATTCAGCTATCTGAAAATGCCTCCCAGTCAAACAACTCCTAACAAATGCTAAATATCCTCCCCAACCATCTTCCATTCACCATATATCCATGGAACTATCCCTCTAGGATATATGCAATTCAATACTAGCACTTAAAAACATTTACTTACAATTACAAGTTTTGATACCTCTGGAGAAGAGAACTACTTATTGGAAAAGGCATATATTAAAGAAAAATGAAATGTAACACTGCAGAAGAAAACAGTGCTCCTAGGAAGCACTGGATATATGATAAGAGCACATACCACTAGTGTTGTGTAAGTGTCCATGTGGGGTCAGGACTGTACTGGACACTGGGTCACTAATGAGAGGAAAATGTATAGAGGACATCTTTTAAAAAAAAAATTTACTTATGTATGCATACAAGAACTGGGGTACAGGTCAGAGGTGCTGGGGTAAGAGGATTCACCAGAGTCAGAGCGGGAGCAGAACAGGCAGATCAACTGAAATACACTGCTGAGGGGCGCAGCAGGCAAGACAGGAGAGGTCTGCCATTCCATGTGGGCCACCTCCCAGGATGGGGATCGAACTGGTGCTTCAATGACTGTGGATAGCTTCATAGAGCTGTGCCTTAACCTCTTATGCCACCAGGGAGGACTTAGGGGCATCTTCTTAGTGATGTAATGGTTCAGTAAGAAGAGTATGAGTGAGAGCATGGGATTCATAGTGCCATTTTTCCTTTCTGTTTAAGGAAGATAGAGCCATGAGATTCTCTGTCTCATAATACAAACTAGACTTTATAGCATTTCATTGCAACTGATTCACTGTATTTCTTTGGGTTAACCTAAAATAAATCTTCAATTTTTTCCCTTTAGTGTGTATTTTCAATATAATTAGAGCTTTTCATGGTAGAATTATGTTTTTGTTTTCTGCACCTTTTTTTTAATTTTATAAATATCATTATAACAACAGAAGGGCATTTTAAGGAAAAAATAAATCACCCCTAATACCATCACGATAATGCAACAGCTGGCTTCAGTTTTTAATATCCTCTTCCAGTCTTTATGTATAAACTAACAGATTTTACATATTTATTATCAGAATGAAATTCTACTTATATTTTACCGAGTTCCAAGTCTAAATGTTCCCATACCGCTTCATTTAAAATATTTTATTTCTCAAAGTAGCTTAATAATTCATTTTCCTAAAATACCATGATCTGCTTTTACTTTTTACAACTTTTATAATATAATTTGTGTCTAATCTTTTTAGTCTCAAAAACTCTACAGAGAAAAAAAATAGTATAGGGACTCTCATTGTACATATTTACTTTGTCTTTTTTAAAAATATTTTCATAGGGCCTCCCAGGGGACACAGGAGCTAAAGTCAGTACTATCAAGCAATCAGCAGCCACTGCAATATTAGTTTAACCCCTGGCCAGCGAGCTGACTCACATGGTGCAGCAGACCTCTCCTGTCTTGCCGGCTGCTCCCCTCAGCGGTGTATTTCAGTAAATCCACCTGTTCTGCTCCCCACTCTGTCTCTGGTGAATCCTCTCACCACCACCCTCATACCTCTGACCTATATCCCCGTTCGTGTATGCATAAGTAAAAACATAAGTATTTAAAAATATTTTCATAAGGTACAGTTATATGGTTCAGCATAGTAATTCTGATAACTTTTAATATGTATCACTCTTAGAATAAAAATAACAAAAAACTCAGTGTGTTAGCTAAGACACAGTGCAAGACATTAGAGAAAAGCAAACCTAGATGCATCTCCAAAAGTGAATTCTATTAATTTTATCAGATTATTATATTATAAAAGAAAATATAATGATAATGACTACCAAGTCATACAGAGGACATTTCCTTTAAAAATGTAACAATGACAATAAATTCATAATCCATTATTAAATTACTCATCATTTCTGCCTCATTTAATTAAATCCCATACTGCTGATGCTAAACAAATTTAATGCAGAGATGGTATGTATGACTTAGATATTTTATGCAAAATATGGCAAAACATGCTAGCAATTAAAATGTAAAAAAAAGTTAACAGGAAGATGAAAGGGTGGCAGAAAACACAAGAAGTATATTCAGCAAAAAACAAAAGCCACTGTGTTAACACCTATATAAGTCATGGATAAGAACTTGAACAAAACGTGTTCTTTTCATATTTTCTTTGAGGAAAAGTAAAAGGTGAATTTGCAGAAAAAATTACTGCTTTTCAACTGATGAAAATGAGTTTTCAACTGATCATTGCATTTGGTTAATTGTATATCTAATAAATGGTTGAATTTATGAGACCATGTTATAAGACATTAATAGAAACATAAACGATGCTCTGTTCATGCATTGAAGGTGATAATCCATGTTATTACTTTAATTTCCCTGCTTATATAATGGATAATATTCAACACACAAAAAAGAATATAGGACATCTCTGGTGGAGCAGTGGGTTGAGCGACGCACTGTGAAGCATCCCCAGCACAGCAGCACAAGTTAGATCCCCAGCCAAGGAGGGGACCTACATGGCGAGGCAGACCTCTCTTGCCTTTCCCACTGTTCCCCTCAGCAGTGTATTTCAATCGATCTGCCTGTTCTGCCTGTTCTGCTCCCCATTCTGTCTCAATGAATTCTCTCACCTCCCATGCCTCTGGCCTATACCCCTGCTCTTGTATGCATAAATAAATTTTAAAAAACTTTAAAAAATAGAATATATTGTTCTGTCATTAATGGACACCCAGAGCCACAGCCATCCTCAAAAACCATCATCGAAGGCCCACAGGTTCTATCCCCAACTCTCTGTTCTATTTCAACAAAGTCCCAGATAATATCATTTGCCTATCGATATAGCAGAATGTATCTCTAAAGGTGTGGATTCTTTCTAAAATGTAAGAGAATGCTCCAAATTAGCAATAATTCCTGAAAGCAAATACTCAATGTTTAAATTGACTCCTAAGAGTCATAATTATTTTCTTATAAATAATATTAATAGAAGGTATACAATGCAACTGGTTAAAATGACTGGTAAATATTTTAAATTATATTTCCTTTGTCTTACGATTTATTTCTTGACTAAACAAAGTTGATTGTCCGGAAGAGTTATTTTTCTGTGGTATGTAGCATTGCTATTGTTCCTTTTTTCAGTATTTACAACAAATCAGTATTGGACCAAGAAGATTCATAAATTTCAAGTTTAACTGAAGGTCAGAAGACAAGATTACTTCATCAGTGGTATACCAATAAGACTCTTAATCATATAAATGTAATATGTGCAAACTAATAAAATTAGAAAGCAGATAAAAGAGAAAGGAAAATATTAATTTTGCTCATTTTCAGCAAATTTTAGAGCATTACTTACTTTAAGATGAATATTTAATTTAAGATTGAAATATATTTCTAGGATGATGAATTTATTATTATAGATAACAGAAGCTGAGTAAGACTCACTGCATTTATGTTATAAAAGTGGAGGCAACCAGTGTTGCTGGGAAAGGACCCTATTTTTGAGACAGAAAATCACAAATGTGACACATAATATGTGCTTTATAAGTATCTCTGGAATGAATAATGACAACTGACTTATGATGCAAAACATCACTTTTTCTTTCTAGCTATACACCTTGCTTCTGAATGCTTGGGAATTCCAACTGTTTGCTCAAGTAAATCCTGAGCTCTGGATGAGTAACACCCTATATGAGCTGGAAAGATTCCCAAAGAAAATTTTCTTTTCTAGTTATATTTTGAGATGAACCCTTATTTCTGCCTTATCCGTGGAATCATACTGTTGAATTAGGTTGATAGCTGGATTTTTTTTAAACCTGGAACCTATGGCAATTCTCTTGGGCACCCCATGTGGAACCATGAAGATACTGGAGACTGATGTAAAAATGACTTTGGATTTTTATCTCTGGCCTTAAAATTAAGAAGTGTATAACCCCATCATGGGCATGTATATAGAAGAGAAAACCCTGGCTATCTAATTAGGATACAAAGGCAAACAGAATAAAATATAGTACCTGAAATATAAAAAAAAGGTGAAGTTTTTATAATGCCGCCAGAAGAGCTTTTCTTAAGAATAAGAACACATAAGACAAGGACTAAAAGTAAATTCTGAAATTTAGTAGAAAACAGATTAAATCACTAATAAAAAAGATCTAACTTATTTTACAAAGTTGTATGATCTGGGATATTAAAAAAGGAAAGCACAAGAAAGAATTCTAGGTCTGTCTCACTTGTCACTTATGCAAAATATTAGCAATCAGATTTTAGCAATGAAAAAGTAGGACAGCGGGTTGAGCGCTGCACTGTGAAGCATCCAAGGCACAGCAGGGCAGGTTCCATTCTGGGCCAGGAGGAGACCCACATGGCCCAGCGGACCTCTCCTGCCTCACCCGCTGCTCCCCTCAGCAATGTACTTTGGTTGATGTGCCTGTTCTGCTCTCCCACTCTGTCTCTGGTGACTCCTCTCACCTCCCGCGACTCTAGCCTGTACCCCAATTCTTGCATGCATAAATAAATGTTTAAAAAAGAAAAAATAGGATTATCCTAACATATAATAAGACAAAAGTTTATTTCAATGTATGTAGACAAATTATCCTACAAAATTTCATGACTGTTCTAAAATCCTTACTGAATCCTTAACTTATTTAGGAATATCTTCTAAAAATTTAAAGCAGACAATATGCTTAATAATAAAATACAGATGCAGCCCCACTAAGATCAGGGAAGAGACACAGACCCACACAGCTCTTCAGTATTGTACCAGAGGTTCTAGAGGATTCAATAGGCAAAAGGATTACAGTAGTAAAAATATTTGGAAACAAAAGATTGATTATATGTATGTTGCATACTTAATGTGATTTTCTATAAAAAATTGATTATCTTCCACAAAATTACTATAAATCTAAAAAGTTGAGCTATATTAATGGTTTCTAATTAAATATCCTAAGATCTAATAGCATTCTTATACATTATAATAAAAAAATTGAAAATACAGTAAACAAAATTACATCATTCTCTGCATAACAAAACCTTAAAGGGCCTTAGAAATAAATAAAAATATGAGGTTCAAGGCTTGTAGAAGGATAATGTATTAATAAGCATTGCTAAGACTGTAAGCTTTCTATAACAAAATGGATATAATTAAGTTCCTACCTCTTATGAAACATAGAAATCAATTCTATGTGAATTAAGGCTCTGGATGTCAAAACTAAAACAAGGTTTTTTAAAAAATATATTGGACCCCCTCTTTATGACATAAGATTTAGAAGGGATTTCTTAAGTTATAAACAAAGCATTAACCACAAAGTACAAGATTAACAAAATGAACCTCATTATTGTAATACAATCATTATGACTTACTTCTGCATGAAAAAAGATAGCATAGACAAAATTAAAAGAAAGACTTCTATGTGGGAAATATTTTCTTAATGCAAATGATTTTACAAAGGATTCATAGCCAAATAAAGATATATGTGATCAATAATAAAATATAGTGGAAAGGTCATGAACTCTGAAGCAAATTATCTAACTGAATTCTCCACTCAGTAGCTATGTGAGCTTCAGCAAATTATTCAGCCTGTCTCTTTCTGGCCATGCTCATTTACAGAGTAAAGATAATATCTTAAGGGACTTTTACAAGGATCAAATAAGCTAGCATGTGTAAATTCTTAGAGCATTACCTATCACAGTAATTACAATTATTTGTTTCATTATTATATGTTAAATATGAGTCATAGGTACCAAGACATCCATCATGTTATTTATAGATTATTTTAATTGAGGCAACATTGGTTTACAAAGCTATATATGATGTATAGGATCACACCCTTCAGATGCATGCCACCACACCTACTACCAAGGCAACCACAGTCCTCCAACACAGTCCATTGCTCCCCCTCCCCACTATGCTACTTATACTTTTAATTATGGCATAAATTATATTTAATTACAAAGTTTAATGATAAGTTACACACTACTGGAATTTATTTGCAATGTATATAGAAAATGCCATGCATTGTATAAATACAATAATGCACTGAAGAAGGCACAGGATATTTTTGCTAAAAATGCATAAGCTCTGAAAAGATGCAATGCAATGATGCACTGAAAAAGGCTCAGGATAATTTCGCTAAAAATGCATACGCTTGATCTAATCATGAGAAAGCACCCCAAATACCCAAATCCAAGTAAAGCCATATTTTACAAAATAATTGAGCAATATCTTTGAAAACTGTCAAGGACATGAAAAATAAGGCAAGACTGAGAATTACCACAGATTTCAGAAGACTGAGGAGATATGATAACAAAATGCAACATGTGATGTTGGATTAGATTCTGGAACAAAAGAAGATAGTTGATGGGGAATACATGGGAATTATAATTGATGTCAAATATATATAAATAAAAAAAAATTTAAAAAGAATATATAAGTGAAAAAAAAAGAAGATAGTTGAAAAGCTAGTGATACGGACATTAGGTCTGTAGTTGATGATACTGAACCAGTGTTAATTTCCTACTTTTCAAAGTTGTACTAATGTCATATTAGTACATAACTACTTTCACTGTAGGGAAAGTTGAATGAAGAATGTATGGGAATGTTTGTACTATTTGGCAACTTTTACATAAATCTAAAATAATTTCAAAATAAAAGTTTAAGAATATGTCCTGATCATTTTTATAATAATGACAAAAATATTCCTCTCCAGCCCATTATCTATCCTATTGGTTTATTCTACTGAACGTTACTCTAGTATGTAGTTCTTTTCACATCTCCTCTACCACCACCCTAGTTCTCTGCACCCCTCCCCACATCATCTCCCATCAGCTAATCTGATCCTCTTTAACTTGCTGTCTCTTCAAAATCTTTTAACAGCTTCCCATTGATTGTAGGATAACAAAGGAAATCCTTAAGGTCTTAAGTGGTCTTGCCTCACCTAAATCTCCCCATTGAAGCCCCAGTCTCTCCTTACTCTCTATGTTCTATACAAGTTGGCCTTACATTGTAAAGCTCTATAGGCAACACGAAGTTCCCTCACATTACGAAGCTCTACACCACTCACCCACTTAGAATAAGAGGTGCACTCCACCTGCACTATTTCTAACATTACCTAGAAATGAGATCTTACTTGCTTGGGGTATTATGAACCCACAGTTTGGGTCAGGTTCCTTTATCAGCACTGTTGAAGAATTAGTACCTCCACAGCATTTATCTCTAGCATCACTAGCATTGCCTCAGGAATTCATAAGACGCCTGTGTAACACTCTACAACATGAGGGACCAAATGTATTTTCTCCAGCTCCACAGAGTTGGCACAAATTAAGTGATCAATAAATATCCTCAGAATGATGAAAACAGGAATGAATAAAGATGATGTTTAGTATAAAAGTCACACAATATGTGTAAATTTAGTGTGTCATGACAAGGAGAAAGAGACTTATCTTGAATAACATGAAGAGAAGTAACTGTTATATATTTATATACAATATATAATTATTACATCTTCAAAGCTTCTTACATAAAATGATTTTCTTTTTCCATAGTTTCTTTTTTAACTTTCTTGAAAGATTTTCTACTTAATAGCATGTGGGAAAACCCATCTCCATAATGTAGAATAATTATGTAAAAATGTGTTTTAGAATTTTTCTACTTGAAGCAGAGAAAGAAACTGCTAAATCGGGTATGCAAATTACAGTTAGTACAGGGGGGCTGAAGAAGTCATCCCAGGTCTAAAACAAATTAGGTATTATGAAATACCAGTTGAATTTGTTTGCATCCTCACTCTATTAAAATTGCTCTTTAGTGTGGCTATTATATCACTTTTCAGTGTGCACTGTTGGCTTAGACAGACCATTGATGGAATTCCCTTCCCTTCTCAATACAAAAAAAAAAGTGTCTTCTAGCAAAGAAATAATAATAGATCTTTTCCATCCCTTAAAAAAATGTTTAAGGTTTACCTAGTAGATAGAGTTTATTTGTTACAGTCACTTTAACAGATGTCTTGGCTGAAAATACATCAACACTTCCCACCACCACTTCAGCAAATATTCTAAAAATCTAAAATATAAGTTGCATCCATGATCACCAAGTGCTCATCAAACTTTACTGCTGTCTTAGCACATGGTTTCCAACACCAAGGTCATTTCATTGTATAAGATGTGTGCTGGAACTCTAGGCATCAAATCCATACTTAGGAATTTTAGGTATGGAAATGAAACAGACACTCTTCTTAAAGTCAGTATATTTCCATATCCTTAGATCCATGATTGAGATTATTTTTGTCGAGGCAAACACGGTTATTTTCAATTTAATAATTAAATATTAAAACGTTAGCTGTACATTTGTATTTAAGAAAATGACATGATGCATAGGAATTTTTCAAAAAACTGCCACATTGGACTGCAAAATGCAGTAACAGATTATAATCATATCTCACAATTCTCCAGAAACACTATCACAAGTCATATTGTATCAACCCAAAGAAGAGATTTGAAGAAGGGCAAAGGCTTCCAGGCTCAGAATGCCCTAGCAAAGTTCACAACAGAAAAAAATCTTAAAGGAAAACACAATTCTCCCACACTGGGAATAAATACTAAATTTAAGTTCAGTGTATACTCAACAACAAAATAAGAGTGGTACACATAAGGTAATAGGTGAGTTTGTCTGCTTGCTTGTATGCTTGTTTGTTTTTTCCCATAAAAGAAACCAGAAATCAGCCAGTATGTTGGTTCCACAGTGCCAGCAGAGGTGCCATCTTTCTGAACTGCTGCCGTAGGTCATAGTTTCCAACATCAAGATCATTTCATTGTCTAAGATGTCTGCTGGGGCCCTAGACATCAAATCCATACTTAGGAAGAATAAGACAAGGGAAAAAGTTCTTCATGGCTGAATTAATCCATGTAAAAATTACTAAAATGTGTCAGAAGTCTCTCATTACAGCTCATTGTCCTCTAAGTCACATGCAAGGGATGCTGGGAAAATATTCTTTTAAGCCCCGAGCACAATGTTCTGGATCAACATCAATATAACTAATAGAATAGATATGAGAATGGAAAATTAGAAATCTGCCTTTCCTACAAGGATGCTATAGTCCCTTTTTCAATGTTTTTCATGAACACAGTTAAAAATATTTAAATATAAAATGGTTTACCCAATGAAGACATTCACACCCACCTCTTATCTCCATCTGCCAGTTTTCACCCACCACACAACACTTTAATTCATTTTTACATAGCTCCTTCAAGTTTCTTTATGCAAATACATGCAAATAAGATTATTGCCTCCCCTCTAGGAGCTATTTCCAAATCAGCACACAGAGCATATCCTCATTCTTATTTTTCTTTTACAGTTGCATAGTATTCCAAAGTTGCATCTATCAGAGTTTATTTGACCTGTCCCCACTTTTGAATATTCACTTCAAGTGTCATCTTTTTCTATTTCTAACAATGCACATAAAGTTCTTCTGTACGGTGTGTCAGTAAAGCTGTAGGAAAAACTATACAAGCTTGGCTGTCAAGGCAAAGGGCAAATGTGTAATTTTGACAGTACTAAGTTGCTCTTCATGGGTGTTACAGTGATTACACTTCCACCAACAACATGTGAATGTGACTGTTTCCCACAGACTCCTCTATAAAATGTTTGTCAAATTAACAATCCTTTTTTTATCTGGATGTTCTTTGTCACTGCCCTATCATGTCCTACTATAGATGTCATACATGCTATAAATCACAGGTAGAAATTCTCTGGCTGGAGTTCACTGTGATAAGATAGGCGTGAACAAACATCTTAGCAGAGTTATAGATGTAAATGAGTACAGTCAAGACTCCACACTTGGCTTAAGGATGATGTACTTCCCAACTCCACAACTGACAAGACAATACCAGTGATTTTATATATATATTTTTTTTCTAATTCCCAATGCCATCCATGAGGCTTATATGATAAGATACTCAGGAGATACAATGGAAAGAGGGCTCACCTCCAGTACCTCTAATTCATCCTAATAGGTGGAGAAACCTCCTGGCTCCAAATGTCCTCTTGTTTGTTAGTGTTCATGGTATATAACACTACTACTTAGTCTACAGTTCACTCACATTTTAACAAGGAATTAGAATCATTTTATGATATTTTTAATTGAGATTGCATTAGTTTACAATACTGTTTTTGATCTAGGGAAACAGGTTCACACCTCTTCAGATGGATGTTACCACACCCACCACCAAAACACCAGTAATCCTCCACAGCCACACATTTTCTTTTAATTGGCTTCTGGAGCAACTGAACTCCAACTGGCTTAATACCATTTCTTGAAACACAGACTCTAAATATGAACCTGAGATATAGTCATGTGGAAACAGATTATCCCAAGCATCTCCCTAAAGTCATCAGGAAGGTTTTAACCTTCTTAATTATTATTGTAATTGTGCTACATAAGAAAGTCTGAGTAAATTGATGGCATTGTTCAAAATCCAAATAGTGTTCACTGCTTGCATTACTGATATTATCATTACTATCATGCAAGGTATAATGTTAACAGTTCTCTTTATTTTTGATGGAGTTTTTTCAACCTCTTATTGTATCTTAATTATATTTCTAGCAAATTCTATATTTCAAACCAGAAATTCAATAAAATGGTGATCAATTTCAAGTATGAAAGTAATAATTGTCTAAACTCTTTGCCAAAGAGTGCAGTTATGACTGAATAGCAAGGTCAAAGTCAACCTTCCTTGCATCTTTAATTCAAACCTGACTTGCATATGTAGTGTGAAAATTCAGCTTGAGTAAGTGCCAATAATCATCTCCTTGGTAAGTCATATATATATATATATATATATATGGAAACCTTTCCAGTGACTAAAATAAGCAAAAGAATTATTGAATAAGTTACCCTCATCTAATCAGCTTTTGAGTTACCCAGAAACTTTATAACTGAAATTTAGCCTAACAAGTGACCATTAAAATATTTAGTTTTTTTTTTACAGTAACATGGCATAACAATCTTCCCCAGTGCAACTGATGTGATGGTATTTTAGAATTAAAGTGATTCATTTTCATTTTCCACTTTCTCTCTGTATATCATCCAAAAATAAATAAACACAAAATTAAGCATGCATCATTATTATATTTCTTGATCTTGATAATTATGCTCCGGGTTAAATTTTTAAAAAATGAATATCCTTCTTAGAATATATACACTGCATTATTTAGATGTAAAAGGGCATCTTTTTTTTTTATTTTTAACTTTTTTTTGCATACAAGAACTGAAGGTTTGGAGGATGAGAGGATTCACCAGAAACAGAGTGAGGAGAAGAACAGGCAGATCTACTGAACTGCACTGCTAAGGGGAGCAGTGGGGGTGAGACAGGAGAGGTCTGCTGCACCATATGTGGGTTGGTTCCCTGGTCTGAGATTGAACTCAGGCTGTAGCAGTGATAGCACTAAGCCTTAAGCCCTAAGTCACCAGGCGGGTCCAAGGAGCATCATTTTTGCAAATTACTCCAGGTGATATTGAAAACAAAATTTCTATGCAGATTGATAACTTGGTAGGTAGATTGAAGGATGAAACAGGTGGAAGAATTCTAAATAGTTAGGGACCATGTGTAAAAATGCATAGTTGTTTCTTGTTTTAGTCTTGCAAATTTTCTACAAGTTTAAAATACATAAAAATTAAATTTTTATGTATTACCAAAGGAAAAAAATAACCTCAAAGATAGTCAGTTCAATATCCTTATGCATATATACACTCTTATCTAAAGTGTTTACTTCACCATAAATCAGGTTTATTTTAACCTCTCTAAACTTCAAGTATACCTGTTAACCAGCTTTTCCCTGCCACAATTTGGTAACATGGTCTTACCATGTACTAGCTAGCTACAAATAACAAATTAGCTAACTTGTCTACCAAACCCAGGTCAGTTACTTGGGGAAGGACATCAAATATTTAAAACTATAGAGTTTCACATGACCTTCACTGAATTTCACCAGTAACAAAACCAGAGCATTTAGAAAAATACATGAACATCTCCAGGCCCCTAGTTACTTATTAAATGGTTTCCTGGTGACCCGTGGGAGTTAATGTTCACCTTTAAATGCCCAACTTACACTAAGAGTGACTTGGGTACTGAGAATAGAAGGCAATTGGAGCATTATGTACTTAACAGGTTGTCTGCAGAGAGCCCAACATCCTACTCGCTTTGTGGATAAACAGAGAAGCCAGTCAACTGTCAAGATAATGGTCTGAAATCTTCATTTTGCTATGCCATCATAAACTAGGAGTTGTATGCGGGTATCAAGCTCACTAACTTCAAAAACAACTCGTCCATCACAGGAAGGTTAAGGCATTTCAAACTCCAAACATAGATTATTGGTACTTAGAAACAATTAATTGAAAAAAGATTACACGAACGATTTCACGTAATCCAGAAAAAAAATGCTATCTTTAAGAGCAAATACTAAAAGAGATATTAAGAAACTACTTATCTGGGCCTCCCCTGGTGGCGCAGTGGGTTAAGCAGCGCACTACGAAGCAAATCGCAGCCACTGCAGCACGAGTTCGATCCCTGCTGCCGGCCAGTGGGGGGACCCACATGGTGTGGCAGAACTCTCCTGCTGTGCCCGCTGCTCCCCTCAGCAGTGTACTTCTGTTGATCTGCCTGTTCTGCTCCCCGCTCTCTGTGGTGAATCCTCTCACCCCCCACACCTCTGGCCTGTGCCCCAGTGCTTGTATGCATAAATAAATAAATCTTTAAAAAAAAAAAAAAAGAAACTACTTATCTGAGAATTTCAGGTAGCAAGTACACTCTGACCTATTTAATGATTAACCAGGTTTCACTGAAAAGGGACTAAGAATGTATGCAATGAGAAAGTGGGAAGCACAGTCCATACTTCAATAACACTGGTAGTGGTTTCCCCTGCAATCCAGAATTTAGCTTTTCAAAGAATGCAACTTATGTAAGAACTCTTAACTTTAGCACTTGGTATCAAGTCTATATTTCTTGTATATTTATATATTAGTACATAGGGAAAAGAAAATCAGTGATGTCACATGTTCACTCTAAATTCAGGCTATGCTAGGAAGAAGCTATCTAGTTTTCATAGCACAACCTTTTCTTGAATATTCTGTAAAAATTTTATTTTTCTTCTTTTCCACATCTGAGCAAAAGTTTGTTCCTAGCAAACCATTCCCATAATGCATAGTAAATGGTTAACTTTTCGTGTTTCAAAGGAAATCTGAGGAGGACAAATATCAAAGAGGTAGGGATTTGTCAGTTCTTGAATTCTTCAAAATTGATACATAAATTTATTGAATTTATTGAGTGAATTTCACTATGAATAATAGGACTGGAGGAAATTTGAGTATCGGAATAAGATAAAGACATTATCTTAGTCACATTTCTTAAGAGAATATTAATGGTAATGTACCACAATTTTGACAAATTTTACAATTTGATAGAAAATTGTAGCACACCCAACCACAAGTTCATTGTGTTTCCTGTGACTAGATAAAGTATACCTACCAATACTTCTGGTATAGATGTGAGAGAGATACATTTTCCTTGTATAATATACGAGGAAATTGCTTCTATATAAAATTCAAATGAAAATATCTTATGTCTACACAATTAAACCACTTCCTAACACTAACAAAAGAAGCTTACACCATATTCACTTAGGCAACATTATTTTTAAATATTACAGCTGTTCACATTTTAACGTCCAGATCATTTACTTTGTAGAATTTCCTCCTCTGATACAGTTACAAAATATTTTAAATATTAATCAAATTAGAATATTACTGTCCACATCCAAATTATAGCAATCGACTACACAATACTTTTAAAATTATAAGAACAACTTTTGAGAATCCATTTCCTGATATATTCAATGGCTATTTGTTGATTGCTCTTTGAAAAGATCAGAGGTTACAAATGTGAATGATAATTCCCAAGAAGCTTCCAAAAGAATTCTGAAAATAGTTTATTAGCTTACAAGTGGGTGGCTACTCTCATCAAACAGATACCAGGTAATAATGTAATAAAGCTTTTATCTAGAAATCCACACATTCTTCTTTTAGTTCCCAATTTAATTTTAAGGGAAAAATACAATTGTGTGCTCCCCAGGTGATGAGATTAAACATACAACATGAAATGCAAACATACAACAGAGAGCAGGATTTTGCATTTGTTTGTTTTTTTGTGGGGTTGTTTGTTTTTCTACTGAAAGGCAGTCATTGTAATTGTGTAAGACTGCAATATTTTTCCCAGTACTCGACCCCTCCCTGTATTTACTTCCTTTATATTTCCTCCTACTGGACCTTTTGATGTTGAAGATTCCCAAGTAAATTGCTTTGACCAAAGAATGTTGGTAGACATGTCGTAAGCAAAGATTTCATAGGTACTTGTGTAACGGGTCTTGTTTCCTAGTAGTTCAGCTATCACCAAGAGAGAATCTCCTCCAGATGACTCTTAAGCCTGCACCCAACAATGAACAGATGTAGCAAGATCAGAGTTTCATCCATATTCATATCTTGGCGAGAGTAAATCTTGCACATCAACTGATGTCAAACTCAGCTGAGCCAAGCCTAGATCTGACAAATCCAAGTCAACTCATACACAAGGGATATAGAAATATTGATTGTTGCATGCCACAGATTTTGTGCTTGTTTATCATATAAATACAGTGATACAACAATCAGTTACGTAAGGCTTTATCATACTGAGTTTATCATACAAAACCATAAAATGTACCATGACCCTATACATTTACTGATTAAATTAGCTACTTCTAAAACTTGCTATTATTACTATGTGGGGTTTAACTCTGATATTTGGAACTTACCTGTCACTAAAAGGTATCAATTATGGTACCTCTATGACAAGTAGAAGTGGAAAAATTACCAGTGCTCTGCTAGAATCTACCATTTGAAGATTTTCTACAAGGACTGAAGAAGAATGAAAAAAAGAGACCAGTGATAAGAATTGTAGAAGAGGAGATATGCCTATTGCCAGGACCATTAACAAATAGAAAATGGGCTTAATAGTGGCAGGCCACATCCATTCCATTCTATTTATTCATGAAGCAATTTGGGAAACTGGACACTCGTGATCTTCCTTTAAAATTAACTGACAAATTTTAAAACCATATGACAAAATCCAGCTAACCAAAGAGTGAATCAAATTAAACCAACTAATTAAATTAAATTAAGCCTATTTAATTATGAAGAGGAACCAAATCAGGATTGCTATAAAGTGGAAGAAGGGACCAGAGTCTAAAATTTTAGACACATACAAATGACACAGTGGCTGGTTGGATATCTAAGGTGAAGGAAAGAAAGCTGTACAGACACCTTCAAGATCTTTAACTTGGAAAGAGAGGGAAAATGCTGTAGTAAAAAGTAAGACAGGGGTAGAGTGCAGGAGCCAAGAAGTGGGACAAGATCATGAATTCATTATGGTGTGTTGAGTTTGGCGATACTGTATAGCAGCAAAACTTTTCCAAAAGTTGGAAAAGAGGTTTGGTGTGTCCACTGGACATAGATCAGGACTGTAGACTGAGACTGTAACAGACAGTCCACATGTTGGAAGTGAATTAAGTCACCCAAGAACAAATACAAAGAGTCCCAACCTGCTCTCCCTCGAAAGCTATCAACACCCTTTTGCTGTGGTCATGCCTTCCATTAGCACCCCAGCCACTGACTATCTAACAGTCCTAAGAGACATGGGACTCCACTGACAACTGAGTAACTCAAGGATTCTACCACATTTACTATACTGAAATGCATGCCAACCTAAGTTTATTCCAATCAATTTCTTCTCCCTCCCTCTCACTTAAGAACAAACACATCATAGTCAGAACGATCTCTCAGTCTCTTTTAGCTTCCTACCTATTTTCATTTACACAGATATTTCCGCTAATAAATCTTTGCACATTGAATCCCATCTTGGCATATGCTTCTCAGAGAAACTGGGCTACCACAGATGGAGGTAACTGGTGACTTTCTCCACTTATTGTTTCAATCACATTGTGTTAGTATCATAGAGTCTAATTCACAGAGTTTTACAAAAATTTTCTACCTTTTCATACAGAAAAATTTTATCTACAAGACATATCACAGTCAATAAAAATAAAAATCTATTAATCAGCTTACCTTTCTATTAAATATAATTAAATACAATTGAAAACCAACACACTAAAGAAATAAGAAAATTAACAACATGATGCATGCAATCCAAACAAGTATGATACTTCAAATTATTCTCACAGTCTTGGAGAATATATGAATAATTCCACAGAGAAAATTTTGAATTAATCTCTTAAGAGCTAAAATTCCTCACTGAATATATTCCATAATAGAAAGTTAGAGATAAAGTTCACATCTACAAAGATAATAAAACATTAAAAGATAATCTAAAAATAAATCCAAATTTCCAGGTAAAATTAAAGCATATGTAATTTGTTGTTAATTCCTCTACCTTAAAGAAAAATCACAAAAACAAAGGATAAAAAAATAAGCCGATTTTGATGAAAATGTGACAACCCCATTTTAGAAGAAAGTGTAATGATACCGACAAACTTCTGCAGCTGAACCAGTGAAACCAAAGAATGTAAAAGATTTACAAAATTCTGAGACACATATTCTCACTCATGCAGCAATTTAGGACACAGAATACTTACTAATCTTCCTTTTAAAGTAGCTGGAGGACAAGTGAATCAAATTTAAGAAGTTATGAAACAGAATCTAAGACAAAAGAAATTTATCGAGTATTAAACTTGTTTTAAAAATTATTTAATTTTCTTTTTATAGTAATTGTCACTGGTTTAAATAATAAATAATTTTTTAAAACTAGAATGACCAGTGACCCTTTTTTTCTCATTCCCTTCCACACCAGGCAAACTTTCATTAATGTCCTACATATATTATATATATATATATATATGTAGTCTTATTCATTCCCTTTACTGCACACATCCTGAACACAAACATTTATTAATGGCACATCTCAGAGATCCTTCTACATCAAGACAAAGAATTCTCCCTTATCTCCTATATCTCCTGCTCCTCCTTAGCTGCGAAATATTTCATTGTAGGAATGGTCCATCATTCATTCAACCAGTCCCTTCTTCTTTTTTTTTTAAAGATTTATTTATTTATGCATACAAGAACTGGGGTACAGGCCAGAGGCGCGGGGGTGTGAGAGAATCCACCAGACAGAGTGGGGAGCAGAACCGGCAGACTGACTGAAACACACTGCTGAGGGGAGCAGCAGGCGAGGCAGGAGAGGTCTGCTACTCCTTGTGGGTCCCCTCCGCAGCCAGTGGCAGGGTTCAAACTCGTGCTGCAGTGGCTGCAGTTTGCTTCATAGTGCATTGCTTAACCCACTGCGCCACCAGGGAGGGCCCTCAACCAGTCCCTTCTTGATGGATACTTCGGTTGTTCTATGTTAGGCTTCTTTTTTTTTTTTTTTAAATACACTGATTCAAAAGAATACCTGCACCCCTATGTTTATAGCAGCACTCTTTACAATAGGGAAGACCTGGAAACAACCGAAATGCCCAAAAACAGA
>JAGFMF010011643.1:6247442-6262217 GCA_019455555.1 Galemys pyrenaicus | reverse complement strand
ACATCCCCGCCAACATTTGTTGTTGCTACTTTTTTTGATATGTGCCATTCTCACTGGGGTGAGGTGGTATCTCATAGTGGTTTTGATTTGCATTTCTTTTGGCTAAGATCAAGTGTAGAGTCTATGATCTTATACAGGGTATCTTCAAAAAAAAATTGTGGGGATCTGAGCTAATTTTATAGAGCACAATAAAGAGATGATAATAGACTGAGTGTTTCAGCCTTAGTGGCTCCTACCCCATACACACTGACCAGAGTGGCTTTCTTTCCCTTCCACTGAATGCTCTGTTGACTTGGTCAAAAATGATACTGATGTCTGCATCTTCCCAGAACACTCAGCTTCAAAAGGGATGAGCTCAGAACAGGACTGATTTCCTCTCATGCTTCACTGACAAAACCTACCAAACTCTCCCTTAGTCAAACTCATGTGTTTCTCATCCCAGAAAAATGCATGTTGTGGCCCAGGCTAGAAGAGATCTACTATGGAAAATTCCCCATGATCATATTCCAACAGTGAAAAATTCTGAGGTTTCATTTCCATTCCCAGTTGTCTTAAAGATGTTGAATTGTTTTCATATTTCCCAAACAGGAATATTGAAAAAAGAAAGAAGTGCTGTATTAGGCACTTCAAAATCACTTAGGAAGAGAAAAAGTTAACACGTGAAAGTGAGAAATTGGTAAGTTCATAGCCTCAAAGATTATTTAAGAGTTCCCTCTCATGGAAATTGCCCTTACCCTGTCTCAAGCTCAGTACATCTGAAAACACTCTGGTTTTAAGAGCTGTTGCTAGGAGAGTACTCCTTGAGAGCATTGTGGGGTGGATTGTGGTTCTTCTTCCCCAGTACCAAAAAATTTCGATACAGGAATTTTTTCCTCCCTGAATATCAATTGAGGACCCCAAAGTCTTGGATATAGCAATTCAATGGCATGAATGTCAGGTTCATACAATGAACCCAACTGTTAGAGCAATGGCCTCAAGAGGAGGCATCTATTTCTTCACCCTACACATGATTACCTTTGGTATACAAAATGTGCCAGAAACACCAGTATGGCAATCAGAACTTTGCCAAGCTATCACAAAAACAAGCCGCACTACCACATTGAAGGTTGAGGGCCCATGCAGGATGAATCCAAGTCATCAGAGCCATCCCAGCCTCAGCCATGAGAAGCCAGTCATGATCAGCAGAGCCACACACCATCCCAGGCCAACTGCAGATGCCAAAGGAGCCCAACTAAACCAGAAAAATGAGCAACCTGAGCTCACAACAGGTGGTCAATTGCACAGGTATTATCTTAATAAATGGCTGATGTTTTAAGGTACTATGCTTTGGGATGGTTTGATGCATAGCAAAAGCTGACTAATATAATTATTCTATAAATAATTCTACAGCATTGAATCAAGGGGGAAAAAATAAAAGGAAAAGCCTCCTCATATAACTCAAAATATAAAAAGGAACCATCACACAATTTTTTTTCTTTTGTAAAACAGATGTATTTATTCTGTGTTCAACCACACCACTACCTAATAACACAGCCAGAATGTAATATAGTGAAAGGAGTATTAGTGGATAAGCAAGAGATGGGCATTTTATTGTACACTTTCACCAGTCAGTTATGTGACGGTAGCAGATCCTACCCCCGATTATCAATTCTAAGACAGAAAAATGATGGGACTGGATGTTGTACATTTTAAGTCATATTCCAACTCTAAAATGAAGTGTTCTATGTGATTTGTCTGGAACTTTAGCATTTTTTACCACTACCTTTCTGTGATGGAATAAAGCAACACATTTATCTCTGTAAGCAACACTCTTTATCTTCAATGAGCCCAGCCCATGTTGTGAAGGTAGCAGTGAAAGGACAGAAATGGCTTACTGGCCTTCTAGCACTTACGGCTACACTTAGGGGAGTCAATAGGGTCTTTCTTCTCCTTTTCTTTAAAAACGACACATCCATCTTAAATTGGTTGATTTGTGCAAGCACTAATAGTACGATGGGCAATTGTGCAAGCACTAATTTATACCGTTGAAAAGGTCAAGACAACTCTTTTTGCAAGGAATTTTAGGCTAAGTCTATAGCAAGGAAGGCAACATGATACAAAGGCCAAAATATGCCTACCTTGCCATTGCACAAAACCTGATTTCAGTGTAGGAATCTACTGAGGGTAAGAAAAAGGATTCCCATGCTTGTTCATCTATAGAGCCTGTTGGAGTAGTTGTTTCACTTGTGATCAAGCCAGAACCCTTCAAAAGGACTGTGGTTGTGGGTTTCCATAGCAATAAGAATTTCAAAACGGCATCCACCAGAAATCTTTTTTATTTTGTATATCATAAAACGTGAAATTAAGCATGATTAAAGTAAATCTCTTTCTTTTCCAGATAACTCTTCTTTTTTATGTTTTAAAAGCTACTTTTTCTTTTTGAGCATAAAAGCAGGCTTGCCCTAACATGATATTTATTATTTTAAAAATGGAAAACTCATTTAATTCTCGAAATCATGTTTTTGTCTGCATTATTATTTAGCCTCCACCAAACCATCCATACTCATACACCGTCTGCTTCCCTCTCCTCATTCCCTGAACTCTTTCTCCTATTTCCTATGGTAACCTTTATTTTCTTTTTCATTTATTTTTGCTGAGTTCAAATGTTTATTTCTTTTATTGTTTCTGTATAATTGGTTTTGTGGTGAAGCCATCGAAAATCTGACTTTGACTTTTTGACCAATCGCACTCAACATAACTACCACAAGATCCATCAATTTTGTACCAAACACCATCACTTCATCTTTCTTCACAGCTGTATACTATTCAATTGAAAATGCATGCCACAGTATCTCTCTCTATCTCTCTGTTAAGGGCACTTGGGGTGGCTCCATGATTTGGCAACTGTAAACAGTGCTGCTAAGAACACAGGTGTACACAGGTATTTTCATATGAAATTTGTCATGTTATTTAGATAAACACTTAATGGCAGTATTGCTGCGTCCAACAAGATTTCCGTTTTTATATTCCTGAAACATCTCTGTGCCATCTCTGTGTGTACAGGGGATGTACAGGCTTGAATTTCCATCAATAGTGGATAAGTGTTCCTTTTCACTGCAAAATTTCATTCTTTTTTTATATGGGCAATTCTCACAGGGGTAGGGTGGCAGCTCAGTGTGGAGGTCCTTCTTTTCCTAAAACTGTTCAGTGACAATGTGTTGGCAGCTTAAAAGCCAACACAGTGGGGATATTTACACCATGGAAGCCAGCAGAGGCTACAAATCATTTTTCTCACCAGAAAAGCCAGTTGCTAAATATTTACCAGGACAGCACTGGACTCCTCTGTCATCAAGGCACTATTCTAAGAGAGGAGCTAGATATCACAGGACTATCTATAACATATTGGATTACAACTGTGCAAAGTGTGAGACACAGAGAGGGGATAATGCTTAGATAGATAACACAGATTCTAAGCAAACAGAGAGGACTGTAAAGGTTTTAAAGAGAAAGGAAGATCCCATTTCAGAGGAAATGGAAGTCTAGCTGGATGGAAAGTCAAGGCCAAGAGCTGGAAGGGAATGGGAGTAGAGAGTGTTAAGGAAAACTTCCAAAGCTCCAACGGTGCAAATGTGTGCAAGGTGCTGCCTTTAATTAGGTAGCAGGGCCAGGTCAGAGGCAAAAGGTGGAAGAAAATGATGACAACTTTGGAAATCCTGCATTTCAGTTATGTCAGGGGTAGGGTATTGGGAAGTGATGTAAAGCTGGGAACCATTAAACTTTGACGGTAAATAAAGCTTTAGCAAATGAGATTCTGGTGAACAGAGAAGTACTTTGCAATTTAGAAAGTGGAGGACAGCAACTCAGAATCAGCCAAGTAAATAGAGTCATCAGGGAAATGGGAGAAAAGCCTGAGAATAAGGAAGTCAAGGAAAATAAACATTTCAAGGAAAATGGGGATTTCAATAAGTAAGAGTCAAAAGATCAAGCACAAAGAAAACTAAAAATGACCAATATGTCATTTTCAAAAAGTTTTGAAATGTTTGAAACAGGTGGTTTTAGAAAGAATAGACAGATGGGCACAGAATCCAGGATGACATGGCTTGAGGAGTTGGTGAAGGTGACACGGAGGCAAAGAGTGTAGTTAAGTCTTTAAAGACATTTGCTATGAATGAAAATGAAAAAGAGACAAAAACAACCAGTTAGGGTCATCTTCCTTTTAAGATGGGAGTGGCTTATCATGTTTACTCTTGATTGTATGGATTAACAGGGTAATACTGATTAGACAAGAAACGGGGAAACTGTTAGTGTATAATCACTGAGCAGTCAGGGTCCTGGGTCAAATTGGTAGGGATGGCCTTGGAAAGGAGGCAGGACACAGGAAGAGAGAGCAGACAAAAGTAGACTTTCAGAGCTGGTGAGAGAAAGTATGTGGAAGTGTCTGCCAGTGCTTTCTCTCTCTTCCAGGAGGTCACATAAGTACTAGGTTGAAGGAGCTGGATATTAAAAAAAAAAAAATCTAAAGAAATGCATAATGGTAGATAAAGTCATCAACTTTAGATTTGGACAGACTTGGTTCTCTACCACTTAGTCACCTATAACCTTAGACAAGAGGAGCCATCTTTCTATTAAGTCTCATTTATTTGACAAACATTGAGCAATTATTGTTTACCAGCAGGAGAGTACTTGAAATCAGATAAAATTCTTGAATTCAAAGACTTCACTAGCTATTGGAGGAGTAAAATGAGTGAGACAATTAATACAGCAGAAAAAAGAGGTAGGGTAAAAGAAAGCAGTGAATATTCCAGGAACATGGAGAAAGGAGTTCCATTCTAGTCTGGCAGGGAGAGAGACAGCATTCCAGGGGAAGAACCATCCTAGATAAAGTCTCAGTTTCCCTGTTGCAAAAATGGGGGAAAATCAATTAGTTAATAATATACTTTACATAAGGTAACTTGCTATGGTGTCTATAGCAAAACAGTTAACCAATAAATTCTACTTTCCTTCCTTAGAAATCCTCTTGGTATTACCAAGACTATTAGGAAAATCTACACAATTTCCACTTGCCATAAGCTTCCACTTTTTACATAATTTTTTGTGTATCTTATGGCACATTTTTCCCTGATAATGACTAGAAGTCATTAAAACTGCACCTAATAGCTAAAGTTCAACTTAGAAAAACATATAAAACAACTAACAACAAAGTTTTATATAGAGGATTATAGTCACTGCATATGCACATAGATTTCACAAATTCTATCCCTTCGCTTATTTCTCTTTCAGGTTCATGAGCAGATATAGCTGCTCATGGTCTCATCTGGCATCTCAAGTGAAATCACCAACGTTTTGATCCTTCACTAGATCCCTGTGGGATCCCAATGCCATATGTGAACTAACCTAGTGCTTCGTCATAGTAACAAAATAACTTATTCAGGACCACATAAATGCCTTGAAACACAAGATGTTGCAAATGAAAGATTTCCCCTCATAAATTTAAGGAAAGTTTCTTTCACTTTGCATTGAATTTGAGTGGACCATTCAGCCCAATATTAAACCAGTGGCACCCATCATAACTTTCTGCAATCATGGCAGTGTTCTCAAACAGCGCATGTGGCTACTGGGCATTTGAAATGCAGCCGGTATAGTTTACAGATCTGTATTTTGCATTTTGTATTTTTAATTCATTTTTTTCTGCACATACTCACCCATCTGCTCTGGGACCAAGAATGCTATGTTGTAACATTAAGGGTCAGGTTCACAGGATCCCCATGTGGAAATTCCAAGCACAGACTTCAGTGATTCTATGATGAGTCACCAACAATGGGCATTGTCTTAAGGCTCATTTTATAACTGTCTTCTTACAGCTCCAAAAATAAATTTATGGAGAATTTTCAGCTTTTCCCAGGGCATATACCTAGTGGCTACTGTATTGGACAATGCAACTCTATAGTGAGGAAAGGTAGAGTTAAACTGTTTGACTAAACTAACTGGTGCCCACTGCCTTGAGCTGGGTGAGAAGTTAATCCCATTCATTTCACAAAGCATAGTCATCATGCCTGGTGTCCTAGAGCCCACCGTCTTTATTTCCCAATGATTAATGGCCCAATTCAACATGAAATCCTTTGCAGAAAAGTCATATTTATAAATCTTACCTAGCACAATGCCGTGTGAAAGTCACTTTGGAATAATCACCTGAGGGGGGCTGTAGGGGTCATGCACTTCAGGTCCATATTTCAAGAGAAGACGGGGACTCGACGGGGACTCAGGGCAGCAATTGCTTTGTTTATGGCAGTTATAAGCAGGGTCTAGATATGCTGACCTATAGCCATTTTTCTACTGTAAAATTCAATCTCTGTGCCACAGCACTCTAACTGGCCCACGGTTGCAAAATTAACTTCATTCCACATGAAGCTTCATAATCATTAGCTTATTGCAGCTTCCAGTAAAGGATGATGTTACTGTAGAGGCCCAATATTTTACACTCAAAAGTCTAAGAGATCATGTAAATGAGGTAGGCTGTCCTGCCGGGGGCTGAGGCTGAGTGGAAAAGACCACATGCCCTACGTAAAGCAGGCAGCTGCTACTGTGCTCCAGTCAAATGTGGCCATGGAGGTAAGTCAGTCAGTGTTGTTGTCCCTTCAGACAAGAAATCCAGGTTTGCATTCAAACATCCCAGATTTTGAAATGCTGGCCAATCATGTTTACATTTTTAATATGCTATACAGACTAAGCAAGCACTGTTAATGAGTCTGGCCTGTGGTTTGTACCTGTGGTACAGATTTATAAAGTCCAAATCACGGAAAATCAAAGCTTTCAGAATAGCTGGTGGTGGCCATGAAGGTGTTCCCACACATGCCAACTTAAAGCTTATGACTGCAACTGTGTCTTAAGGCTTTCTCAGAGCCTGGAGTCCATTGGTCTGGAGCCCCTTTGTTCAAAAGGGTCTAGCAAAAGTACCCAGGCCAGGCTATAGCAGCCCCAGGGAAAGTTGATTGTTGGGAACTTGTGGTAAACACCACAGCTTCCTCACTCCTCAATTGAGATCATTCCAGAATTCTCCAGGGGAATGGTGCTTCGGTTGCCCAAAGTGCAAGGTTAAAGGTGATTAACTCACACTCTATTGGTTGCCTTCCCTTTCTTGTCTCACTTCCCCACTGCCCTGCTCATTCTCTTGGGACCACCTTTGGTATGAGCTTCTAGAAGTCAATAGACAGAAAACAGAAACTTAAAAATATATTCTCATGTTTTTATTCTGATTTTAATTTTTTCCATTCTAGTAGTAAAATATTTCAGGGCTAAAATTAATGAAAAAATTTACAACACAGTCTAACATTCCATCCATTCTAGAATTGTACATCTCAATATTCACAATGCAGGGCTAAAATTACTGCCCTCCTGCATAATGAAGTCATGCTATAGGAACAAATGTTCATTCAAAAATAGAATCCATTATGTATACCAGCAGAGCCGGTAGCTTTTTTTTTAGCATAGCAACTAGTTCTGCTCCATAAAACTTTTCATTGAAGCACACACTTCAAACAGGTGTGTTTTTTGCCATAATGCAATATAAATTCCAGACTATGGTACATAAGTAAGGAGAATGTTGCATAATGCTGAAAAGAAACCTCATGGAAAACCATCCTCATCACAATACACATTGTCTATAAAAGGCAAAATGAAATCCATACATACTAATGGGAGAAACGTGATCTTTTCACCTCTCAAATGTGTTCTTTGGAGTTTTTTTGTTTTGTTTTGTTTTTTGCACAGAAAAACTGGGTTGTAGGCCAGAGGTGCTGGTGGTGAGAGGATTCATCTGAGACAGAGTGGGGAGCAGAACAGGTGGACAGACTGAAAAACACTGCTGACGGGAGCAGTGGAAAAGACAGGAGAGGTCTGCTGCACCACATGTGAGTCAGCACCCTGGCCAGGGATTGAACTCAGGCCATAATGGTGACAGCCCTGAGACTGGGAGGCCCCTGAAATATATTCTTTAGAGGTGACTAATACACAGCTTTCTGTCACCCATGTATATGATCTGGCTTTCTCTGGTTTCCCTGGTGGGTTTATGTGTCAATAAGGAAAGGACTTCTACAGATTAGTAAGAAATTTTATATGGATGTAATTTAATAAGACATCATCTGCACTTATATGCATAATATACAGTTAAATGTTAAATAAAGTTATAAAAATCATTCTTAAAATCACATCTACTTAATCAAGAGTATAGCTAATTAGTCATGTATTGAACTTACACAACAACTTGGTATAAAAGAAGCTCTAAAAAACATAAATATAAAGGTTAATAAACAGCATTTGAAAGTTACGTGCATATTCAGAAAGAATAAAACAAATAGCTAATGTCTGGGACATTCAGAGAATGGAAAAGTAAATGAATTTTAATCAACCGAATATAACAAAAAATATCTATTTTGATTCAATCTCAGATATTGAGGCTCATTCTAAAAAAATGCTAGTAATTTCCTGCCTTCCTAAGTACAGTATCAGGAATATTAGACAAATAATTCAGAATCTTGAAGGGTCTCCAGGTGCTCAAGCTGAGTTTTGTTTCTGATAGAAATTAGACAGTGGACAGGAAAGGCAGAGTGAATACACCCTCTCAGAAAGTTTACTAAATTAATTTGTGATGTCAGCTGTATTGTTGATGTTCACCTCAGCTGTACAATAAAATCAAATGAGGAACTCTCAGGAAAAATAATAACAGTTCCAATGTCCTGACCACACCTCAGAGTAATGAAAGCAGACTCTGTATGTGGGGCCCATGCATCTGTAGTTTCTGAAGGCTTCCCAGGTGATTACAAGGTGCTGTCCCAAGCTGAGAATCACTTCATGTTGTCCGCCTCTTCCTCAAAAATGTAATATACCTACCGAGGTTTCTTTTCAGACAAATATAAGGAAAAGTACCTGTCAGGGAAACTTAAATTTACACATGAAACAGGTACTTTAAAAAGTACTATGGTGGCCATACCTAGGGAGCGGGGGAGGTGTTGGAAGGAGTGCAGTGGAGGAAGGACTCCTATACTTGCAAGATATCAACAATAATATAAGCCTGTGTTACCTCCATTTCAATAATAAATTAATTTTTAAATATATTTTAAAAATAAAAATCCAAGAGTTGAGAGCCAAGACACAGTCAGACTGTCTGGATTATACTCCTGCCTCTGCCTCTAACCAACTACATGATGAGGAGTCAGTACTCACCTGGGTACATGTCAGGGTGCTCCCCTGGAAGTGGGGAACATAACAGCACAGTCCTCATTGACTTACAGAAACAACTAAATGAGTGTGAGTGTGAGTGTGAGTGTGTGTGTGTGTGAGTGTGTGTGTCTGAGACCAAGAGTAGCTGGAAAGCACCATATATGTGTTTGCTATTAAGAGTGATGATGGTAACAATGATAATAGCAATAATTAAAAGGTATGTGTAAATTAAATTACTGCATATTTTAAGTGCTTATAAAGAATGAGTACAAACTTCCTCAAAAAACATTGCTCAAAGTTTTGCCTTTTAAAATTATTTAAATAAAATAAGTAATGTGAAAATATGAAAAATGGAAAGGATGATTATTTTTTTTTTAGTTTAACTGTGGCAAATACTTAAATAACTTTACCGGACATCTAAATTCATTTTAACAAAAGAAAAAAAATGAGTCTTGTTGGCTGATTAAATGCAGAAAAAGCTTGACAAGAACCCCACCAGAAGGATCAGACAATCTGAGATTGGCAAGAAAATGAATGAGAGAATATCCAAAAATACTCACTTTATCTACAACATCTGTAATTCAAACAAAGAACACAACATTATGTGAATATCAAGTATCTGGGAATTCTATTCACAACAAAGGCAAATGGGTTTTCCAAATAACAGGAAATAAAATTTGAATAATATTCAAAATGTATTTCCTCTACATATTCTTTCAATCCAGTGTCTCAAATTAACTTTGGTATCAAAAGGTTCAAATATCCCATTACAATAGCTTCACAGCATAGAAAGCATCTATTTTAATTTCTCTTACAAGATTGGGAAGAGCTAAATAGAAGCAACTCATAAAACTAAGACATAATTTTGTAATTAAATTATATTAGGAGTAATGAACTTTGAATTAAAGCCAGGGCGTTCTGCATTTCTAAACTCTGGTTTATATTCAAACTAGCACTGAAGTTGCTATTCACATGATGAATTGCTATGATGGTGACATGAAAATCGTATTAATGCACTTCTGCCCTACAAATGATTCCAAAGAAACTGCAACAATGTCATTTCATAATAATCAGACTGATTTTAAAATACACTCTTAAAGGTTAGACTTTGATTAGAAATACTACTTAAAAAAAAGAAGAAAAAAAAATTCCATTCCTATAACACTTATTCTACAGTGTGTAAGCAATGATCTAATTTGGCTGGCAGGAGTACATGGAGGGAAAAATTGGGGATTCATGAGAATAAAAAGAAGTAGTGTTAAGAATAAACAGGTGTTAATCTAGCAGCTGACAGGCCATTGATGATTTAAAGTATGCTCAAAAACATCTAAGTTTTAATCTCTGAGGATCTAGTCAATATGAAGAAGGTGCCATCTGAAGTCAACATAGCTGTGATAGTCCTAAAATGATTATCTTAGAAAAAGACACCACCAACCATATGGCATCTAGTTCTTGTGAACATAATCATTCTCTTTCATTCCAAATCATTAAATCACCTTAAAGTTTATTCTGTTAGATGTTTCAAATTCCTGAGGGTCTAAGATTTCACCTATGATGGGGCATTTATTGGTGAATTATCCTCAGAGGAAAAATCTTCTAACCAATAAATCCCTTCTTTTATCTTTCATGGGTCTGTTCTCAAAACATCATGAAATACATAAATAAATACCTTATTTGCCCACACAGATCTAAACTTCAACAAACAAGATCACAAGACCACATCAGGGCCTAAACAGAAAACAAGTCATATTACCTTGAAGAAGAAAAAAGGATTTAAAATATATACATAAATAGGTGGCCACTGGCTTTTCAGACAGTACATTTCTGTTCCTTAACAATTATTTAGGGACAGGATGAATTGTTTAGAGACTGATTATTTATTGTATGCCAATAATGGAAGTCAACACAATTGCGCTCAGAACATAACAAGATAGAGCAAGACAAATACAGTGTGATATTACCAAAAATAAAAGGAAAAAATTAAAACTCATAGGAACAGAAGGAAAAGTGATTGCAAGGACTGGGGGTGGGAGAAATAAAGAGAGGTGAGAAAAGGCTGCAAACTTTCTGAGTATATAGTGCATACTATGGTGGCTCTAGTTGGATGTGCTAATTAACTTGATGGGAGAGAATCATTTCACAATCTATATGTGTGTCAAATCATCTTGATGTATATTTTAATAACCTACAATTGTTTTGTCAACTCTACCTCAATAAAGATGAATTTATTTTAAATAAAGACAAAATAAAACAAAAAATAATTTTTATAAAACCACCACAAAGGATTGAGTTTAGAAAGTTCCAGGCACAGTGTTAGACACTTCATGTATCATTTAACAGCAACTCTGAGAAAGTAAAACCCAATCACACAGTGAGGAAACCAAGGCTTAGACTGTTGAAATTCATCAGGGTTACTCATTTAATGAGACTGAGCCAGAATGCAAAACCACATCTGTTTGACTTCAAAACTGGCTTTCCTTTTAGTCATTGTATTATTTTCTTTTTATTGAGGTAACATGGGTTCACGACACTGTTTATGATTCAGAAGTATAAGTTCACATCTCTCTTCAGATATATATTACCACAACACACCCACCACCCAGGTTTTCTTAACTAGCTTCCTGTCTTCTACTTTAAAACTGTAAAAAGAAAACTGCCATGACTTAAAGTATTCACCTAATAGTTTACAATTCCTCTTACTAAGGAATTCTTTTAGTACCTTTAATTAGGGAGCATCTATATGAAGCTGTTAAATATTAAGCATCACTTTTAAGCAATTCCTATATAAGTATTCCAGCAAAATCACTTTATTTTACAGGTAATTCCAGAAGATATCAGGAGTAAGAAATCTACACAGCAAGGGAAAGAAGACCACAAAGGATGTGTTTTCAAGCCAGTTATCATTGTGGGTCCATGGACTTAATCCTTTTGGAAAGTTCTGGGAAAAATACAATACATGCATCTTTGAATTATCCCACACAATAGGTGATAGAACTATGGCTTCAGACGTGGCTTCTTTGGGTTAGGATGGTGCTAATTCCCTGGAACTTCCAGGCAGCAGCAGTGGTGGAAAAGTGAGCTCTAGTGATGTAGAAAAGCAAAGGAATCAAGTGCTGACCATGAGGGTACAACTTGTGTCCTCTGGAGTGTTAAGGACAAAACTACAGTTTCTGTGCCATGTCTGTGCTTCGTCAGTAGAAGGAAACAAAAGGAAGAAAATTCAAGAAAGGGAAAAGACGTAGTCCACAGATGCTGCTATTTCATTGGCTGTGTACTGCTCCAGAAAAATAATCATCCCAGCACCCAGAAAGTAATCCTCACTACTATTTTGCTGTATTCTGAGGTAATTTTAGAATTTTAGGTATTATTTCAGACTTTGGGAGAGGTAACTAAATAAAAATGAACAGAGTTAAATTTCATAATTTATAACTCCATCAGTGCATTCACAGTTGAATATTCTGCCCTGACTGACCACACAAAACAAAGGTCAAAACTAATGTTTCTGGGATATACTAGGGAAGTATGTCTGAAAAAGGAAGCACCATTGTTAATGGATGATTAATGAAATGTGTGGTGCCAGTGGTTCATACTAAAAGTAGACTACTTTCTAAAAGGATATTCTCAGATTTTCTTATGAAGAGTTATGATGCATCAAACAAAATATTTTTGAACTCTGGACTCTTATGCTGAAAAATGTCATTGTGACTTAGGTAGATATTTAATTTTTAAACTTTGCTTTTAAATTCCATTTACAAATTGAAGGTTACTATAAGAAAAGTCAGTTGCCAATAACAGAAACCTAAACATCAATGTGTACAAGGATCTCAAATGTTGCCTTATACAAAATCACAAGCCAGAACAAGATGGCAGATAGACTAGGGGGCAGAGCAAATCCCTCCTGTCCTTCGTCCTTAGAAAAGTCTGGGGTGCCAGCATAAATTTATGCCTATAACCCAGGACGTGAGTAAACAGAGAGTCACACATATTAAAACAAAAACTATAACAAGTAGATGATAAATGTAATAAGAATAAAGTAGGAATGGCATCCCAAAAGCCAATGGTCATTTAAACACGGGAGTGAATCTATGGGTCATCCACACCAGGCAAGAGAGGTACAGAACTAGGAGGGACAAGGAAGCTTCAACTCAGGTCAGCTTACCAACTGACCTGCTGTCAACTCCCTGACCCTCTACACCCTGAACCAGAAGAAAGCCACAAGCGACCAGAAGCCACCACAGCTGGCTCCAACAAGGAAGAGCAAAGAACCATGAACACATGAACATATGATTACCCACTTAAAGAAATTAAATTTAGAGTCCCTCAGCTCCATCTGAGGCAAGAAATCCTATACTGTCAAAATAACGAGGATGTAAAACAATGGTATTTCATTACAAAATAAAAAATACAAAGGTGTTACCAAGAACACCTTGTTAATTAATTAATTTAGAGTTCCACCTCACACCTCAAAATACATTAAAGATTGATTTAATGGTCTGAATGTTTTCCATACCTGTCCCCCAATTTCATGTGTTAAATACCTAATGTCCAAGGTGATGGTATTAGGAGGTAGGCGCCTTTGGGAAGTGACTGTACCAGGGTGGTAGGGGCGGATTAGTGCTTTTGGAGGGATCCTAAGCTCATCCTTGTGAGGATGAAAGAAGCAGAAACCTGCAACAGGGCTCACACCAGAGCCTGACCATGCTCTCAACCTAATCTCAGGCTTCCAGTCTCCAGAACTGTGAGAAAGATATTTCTGTTCCTTGTAAACTATCAGGCTGTGCTATTCTCTTATAGCAGCCCGAACAGAGGATTATAAACCTAAATAATAATGATTATGATGCGGAAAGACCCAAAATAAAGCAAAAAGAAACCTGAAATATGAATATATCAAAGTTTAAAATATCAAGAGGTTTTTTGTTACACAGAAGTTAATACTTATGAAATTCAAAGACAAGTCACAGACAAAAAGAAAATATTTGCAACATCTATAAAACCAGTGCAAGAATCAGCATCTAGAATACATAGCGAGCTCTCAATACAAGGGCATGGGACTGTAGTGGGTAACTCAAGTCAGAGCAAGCAGAAATGACCAATTATCTGCGGGAAAATATACAGTTTATTAGCAAGTCAAGTGATGTTCAATTAAAATACAAAAGGTACAGGTTGTATCTGACTAGAAAAAATAAAGTGTTTCCTAATAGTGTATCAGTGAGGTTGAGGGAAAAGTTCCTCTCATATAAGATTGGCAGGGTTTTAAAATGGTACAAGCATTAACTAAAAGTTGGGATATGTATAGCCTTCAATCAGCAATTGTACTTTTGAGAATTTACCTCAGGGAACCCGTGACCCATATACCCTGAGAGGGATACACAGGGCTGATTATTATTCTATATTATAGGATTGTTTTCTGTAGTCTCAAATTAGAAACAAATGCCAACAGCTCATCAATGAGAATTGTTTACTCTTTCAGAAAATGTAGTAGGGCCTCCCTGGTGGCGCAGTGGGTTAAGCAACACACTATGAAGCAAACCGCAGCCACTGCAGCACGAGTTCGATCCCTGCTGCCGGCCAGGGCGGGGA